>JAUZST010026459.1:0-30522 GCA_034779995.1 Parotocinclus haroldoi | reverse complement strand
ACACACACACACACACACACACACACACACACACACACACACACACACACACACACACACACACACACACCTGTCTTGCTGTCTTTGTGTGTGTGCATAGCCTATTAATGCTACACCTACTGCTGAATAGCTAATCAATGCCACACCTACCCTTAACCTTAGCCTCAGTGACCTAAATAAAATAATTTTTGCTCTTTTGTTGTTTTTTTTTTTTTTTTCAAAAAAGGAGAAGTTGCTTTTTTCTGTTCAAAAAGACAGTTTTCTTAATGGGAACCAGCCCAGACCTCACAAGGTAAAAATGTCAGCTCTTTCTATGATTGTGAGGACATTTTGTCCCCACAATGTATTCTAAACATGGCATACACACACAATATAAGAGTAAAATGGCTTTCACTGCAGCGCCATTCGAGATGAAAGTGCTGCGCTTTCACTAATGTGAACAATTTACACTGAAAATTACTTTAACCCAACACCCGCCTGCAGACTGAGAAACAAAGGCAGAGAAAGCGACAAAGTCAGTCTAATGTTTGTTTACACTCATAAGTGGTTTTAACAACTTGCATTGCTTATAGCTGCAGAAAGCAAACAGGAATGCTCCACATATCACCTAAACAAATCAGTTAATCAGTTAACCCTGCTCTTTAGGAGCAACTATGGCTCAGCTATGAAGCCATTAGAACTCTTAACTGCTAAACTGCAGAAACTTCCTAAATTAATTCCTCGTGGCTGAGGAACATAGTTTTGATAGATTTGTCGGTCTCTATGGGTTTCCTTTTCCTTTGGGTGCTTCGGATTTTTCGTACATACTAAAGATGTGTTAGGTCCCAGAGTGAGGGAGTGAGTGTGTGCGCCTTGGGATGGATTCTGCCCTGTGCTCTGGGTTGGTTTCCACCTTGCACCCTAGACACCGGGTCCACTCTTTTCTCTCTTCATTCATCTGTACATCCATCCCTTCATTCCATATGTCCCATACACCTCTCTTTCTACGTAAACATCTATCGACTGTAGCGTTTGCTGTGGCGTTTGACATTAAATGCACAATGTCGCCATCTAGCGCCTGCAAATCTACATTACTTCTGAATGAACCTATCGACAAAATTAAACTTTGTTTTTCATTCCATATATTATATTTTAATTTTGTAAATATTCCACCTCAAGTGTGGTCGTGTATTTCAATATTCATGTTTAATTTCCATGCTTTGTTATCCCTGTTTTTGTTTGTATTCATTTTCCTGTTCAGGGTTGCAGGTTGCTCTGGTGCAAAACCCTTATGGTAGAGCACACTTCATCATATTCCTGGCCGGTGGCCATTCCAGGCCATTTTACCAGGACTCAAATGCCTGAATGTTTAAAATATTGCCCCAGATATAATTTCTTGAATATTATATCTAATTATTTAATAGGTATTTATATATTATATTTTTATATTTAATATAATTAATTATTATATCTTTCTTTGTGGAGCCTGCATGTCCTCCCAGTGTCTGTGTGGGTTTACTCCGAGTACTCCGGTTTCCTCCCACAGTCCAAAGACGTGTGTTAGATTAATTGATGTCTCTAAAGTGGCCCTTGGTGCGTGACTGTGTGTATGTATGCCCTATGATGGATTGGTGCCCCATCTAGGGTTGTTTCTGCCCTTCCGCCCAGAGTTTTCAGGTGGGTCTGCAACCCCCGTGTTGATTATGCGGAAGATAATGGATAGGTGGACTCTTTTAGCTCCCAAAAAGATTCTACTTTTAATACCTCAGGCTGGAACCGACTCCCAACATTTACCTAAGAGAGTCGACTTTAGTAGGAGAGAGAGGAAAATATCACCAAATAAAATTTATGTATATGTTTAGATTTTTTTTCCCAAAAAAGCAACAGAATAAGCATTAAGCCTGTGTAATATCCTATCAGAAATGGTTTTGGTTTGTGATTATGAATTGACACTGCAGTCAGGGTGAGGATTTGATTTTGATTACAGGTGCTAACGTGCTATTAAGCTAGCGGCCACATTTTTAAGCAGATATTTAGGTCCCCTTTTAAAATGTTCCGTGAATAAAAAATGTACTTTTGATGATGGTTTATCAAAATTGAGTATTTAAAAGTAACATGACAGGGGACCTCCCTGAACACTCATACATGTGTTTGGACTAAACTCCCCATTAACTCAAACCCTGGAAACACCCCTGTTGTTGGCTTTGGACCACGGGATGATTCAACATCTGACCTTAATCTGCCCATGATGCCTGACCTAGCACTGAAAAGGTTCAGACCCAGATCCTTTAAGTGGTATTCTAGTGTCAGATTGATCAACCTTCCATGTGACCCTTTAGGGCCCTTTTTTATTTTCCTCTTTTATTGTACCTTTTCCTTTTTATTACTCTTTATTGTAATTCGTTTTGATTCAGATACAAACGAGAAAGTAATATTGAAACGGTGATCTGGTCCCATATCAGCACTCTTCCAGATACAGATCTGACCCGTTCTTTGCTTTTGACTTGTCATGCAGGTGAACGTTTTTGGCTTCGGGGCCAACCTCAATGGAGACTGGCACCACTACTGGGAGGATGACACAGCTGGGAGCGCGTTTAGAGAGACGGGCGTCCATAATGCTGACTTTGAGTACAACATCACACTGCAGCTTGCACTGAAGGGCAAAATCCAGCTGTTTAAAGGAACCAAGAGTGTTTAATAAATCAGAACAGAGGCTTAGGAAATAACCAGAACTGTTCTCCCCGTGCTTGCGTTGGCTTTCTTGGGTACTCTGGGTTCCTTCCACATTCAAAAGATGTGCTATATCAATCAGTGTCTCTACTGTCAGCTCTTTGTGGTTCTAAATTGGATTAAGGACGTACAAAAGAGAATGACTGAATGTATTTAATTGGAATTTCCAGATTCTCTGAGAATCTGTTTATTTGTTACCATTTTAAATGAACCTTGTTGAATGTGTCAGTGTTTTATCAGTTCAAGCCCATCTACTCAAGTGCCTTTATCTCACTGCTAAAACTGTTGTGATTTTTTTTTAAAAGATAAATATATATACACAGTGTTTGCCATGGTTGTACTACACAGCGCCTTTGAGAAAAGCTTTTCATCTGTACGTGTGACATGAGAGGGGTCTGCTTTAGGTGTCTTTGTGCCTTCCTATACACAACTTTATTTACAGGGTTGCTTGAAGAGACCTGGTTATCTTAATTAGAAACACTATAAACGACAAAAATACAGATTACATCCTTAAACTCTGCTGCTTCAGTCTGATTTTGTTTATGTTGATTTGCTTCCACTTGTTTGACCCACCTGACCCTGGTAATCATTGTGGTGACTCTTAGGGCTGTGGCTGAAGAAGACAGACCCTTTGTTCGGGACAACAGTCCATCATAGGGATGGGCAGGAGTCAGTGATGCACCGTCAGGAGAGATTCTGTCCACTGGCCTCTCTTTTCTTATCCCTCATTGTTTGGGTCATGTTTTCTGAAACACGGTTGTACATATATACACTCACCGACCACTTTCTAGGTACACGTTCTTGTTTTTGCAATGATTGTCCAATTAATTAGTTCCACTTACCATACAGAAGCACTTCTTTACTTACAGAGCCAGCACATATTAGGTACTATTTGGGTGGTGGATCATTCTCAGCACTGCCCTGATACTGATCTGGTGGTGGTGTGTTAATGTGTGTTGTGCTGACATGAGTGAATCTTACACAGCAGTGCTGCTAGAGTTTTTAAACACCTCAGTGTCACTGCTAGGCTGAAAATAATCCAACCAAAAATGTCCACTGTTCTGATAAAGAGCAATAGGAGGAACAATATAGTATACAGTAATAAGAGTACACAGTGAGAGAACACAGTGTTTAAAAATCTCCAGCAGCACTGCTGTGTCTCAGCCACTGTATAATGTGGATGAGATTACTAATGGGTAATGACATACCACTGGTTATAATTTTACACTGGGAACTGTTGTTCATCTTTTATCAGGTACAGCAGAAGAAGTAAATAATTCTGAAATTAGTTTAATAATTTTCACAAACTTTACTGTATTTTTTCGGGCAGCTTGCTTCCACAAGCCTACGATTTAAAACCAAGCCATGCTATAGCCGTACCTGCCCACCAGGGGTAGCCATTAAACAACGCATGGACTCCACACACACACGCACACACACACACACACACACACGCACACACACACACACACACACACACACACACGCACACACGCGCGGTCCAGTACAGATCCTGATATAATGTAGCTTTGTAGAATTGTATTTCCCTTTCATTAGAGCCACTGCTTGCACTAACGTCGTTCATTTGAATAAATTGCTCTTCAATTATTCCACGCATATCCCCGTCAAAGCCTATCCCGGAATCCCGGGGGCCCAGGCCAGACCGTACGCTGGACCAGACGGCATTTCGTCTCGGCACGAGAGCCAAGTTTGTCGCGAGATGAAAGGAGTTGCAGCAAACGTAGGAATGTTTAAAATGTCGCGAAAAAGCTTAAAAATGATTTTTTTTAATTACGTAAGACCGTAAAATATCTGTAACAAACGATTTAAAAAGAGCAACGTTTAGTCAGTAGGTCCTGAAACTTTGCTTCTGAAACTTGATGAGTCTAAATGAAGCAGCAGTGACAAATCAAAGCGGCTTTTCACGTCAAACCGTAAAAAAAAAAAAATGATAATAATAAAAAAAGAAATAACAATAAAGCCTCGAGGACGTATCTGTTTAAACGGTTTACTGATCTGGTTGCTCTGTGTGCTCGTACGGATGAATAAGAATAAGAATGACCAAAACCGTTCCCTTTTTTCTTTCCACTTTCTCGGTGAGCAGCTCCTCACCAAAGTGACCTTTTAAATTAAAATCCAGGGGACACAAAGTTTAGGAAGCCTCAATTGCATTTTTTTTTTTTATTATTGCATATCATATAATTGTATGAAATGAAAAATAAGCACATACGAACATCAGTTATGGTTAGTGAGTGAAATAATTTTGCACAGCAAAATATATTTATATATATATGAGAGAATTTTAATTAACATACTTAAAAAAATTGACTTGATGAACGGTATATTCCCATTTTTATACAAGCAGGGTGTCAATCCCTGACTATAAAACAATGTCCAGACATTATTGATTATTATATTATTGCCTCGTAAATAATGAATTCGTTCACAACATCGACAACGACGACAAAAAGAAGGGAAGAGCAAGAAAGAAAAAAAAAAAAAACAAAAGGAGCTGGTCCTTTTTAACGACGACGTAACTAACACAAGATTGTTTCCATGAACCTCTCCAGCAATGCCACCAGGTCTATTTTTTTTTGTTTGTTTGTTTGTTTGCTTGTTTTGTTTAAATTCCTTCTCCTTAAATTAGCGTTCTGTGTGATATGCTGCGTGGTTAGCTACAGGCTACGTTTTTAGTGCAACTTTTAGTCCGAACGGTTCTGCAGTCTCTGAAGGAGAGTTGCCTTCCTAAAATGTTCTTTTCCCTTCACTGCCGTTTAATACTTTGGTTTGAGAATGCAGTCAGTGCTGGGCTTTCGAGAGAGGGGCTACATCTGTCGAACTGCTGTTTTCACGGCAAGCACATGCTGAACGTAATAAAATAGAACTGAAAGAAAAAGACAAAGGATAGTTCGATTTCTGCATCACAACAATCCAGCTGTATAATACACGTCGTGTGAGTCCTTCCAGTACCCCTTCACGCTACGATCGGGACAGAAACGGGTACGCAGGGCTTTACCCCTTTTGGAAAAGTCTCCTTTTTATAAACTTTTCACTTCATGCATGCAGCTCCCAAACTCAGGCACACACACACACACACACACACACACACACATGTTAAACGCTCCTATCCTATCCTGCACCCTGGACCCCTTTTTTTACAGAGCTATCTCGATGCAAGTCTGCACAAACAGTCCTACGTTGTTTTTTTTTAAAACACAGGCGCCAGTTTTTGTCCCCCCGACTCCTTTTTAAGGTCCTTGTCCCCTGAAACATTGCTTCCACTCGGCCAGCTTTGAACAGGAATGGATTCAGTGCATGGGTTGTATGGATGGCCGCGCAGGTCAATGCAGTTGACAAAGCGTGGGGAGGAGGGATGGTGCGAGGAGATGTCCTTTCACTTTTTTGCACATATTCCAAAAAAGTGACTCGGGAAGAGTATGGATGCCATGCTGGAGTTATCCGAGTAAAAATAAAAATACAAAAAAAAAATACAAAAAAAAAACTAAGTTCAGTTCTCAAGCAAAAAGAAAGGAAAAAAACCATACATGTCCAGCATGCAGGCAATAACATATCGTCTCTCTCTCTCTTTTTGTATGCAATGTCTGTGTTCATAAAAGTCTCGTGGTTAAACACGCGCGCGCGCACACACACACACACACACACACAAAAAAAGGGCAAACAGGACGTATGAGATGATAATGTGAAGTCGGGGTGTGTGTGGGGGGGTGCTCTGATCCTCCACGTGTGGTGAAAAAACAAGATGTTTCGGGCTGGTTGTGAATAAAAAAAAAAAGATGTGCACATCTGGAGGCATGCATACGCACGTCGCGCTATCAAAAAGGTACAAAGGGCAGCTTGTTCTTGGGGTGCAGAAGGGAGAGGAAAAAAAGTTTGGAAGTTAATTCAAAAAAAGGTTTGGTGAGCGGATTTTCAAGAGTATCAAAACCAAACCAGATTTGGAAGAGGAAAAAAAAAACAGACTTGTTTTGCTTGAAAGTTAAGCAGCTCGAGAAAGTCTGCTCAAACAAGAAATAAAGCACCACGGCTCGTGCATGCTTGCGAGAACAGGTACGAACAATAAACAGGCCTATAAGATGACCTTTTTTTGGAATGGGGGGGGGGGGGTGAGTTTTAAAGCTTCAACCTGAAAGCTTCATACCCCGAGATGTGAACTATTTCTCTTTGGGAACACATGGGAGCCTGTTGTTGGAACAAAAAAAAAACAAAAAAAAGTTTTGAACTTTACAAAGCTGCACACCCCGAAAAAAAATACCTTAAAAGAAGAGAAGAGGGCAAGCCTTTTTTTTCTCTGTGCTGGACACGGCCACTTCTCTGCTGTCTCTAAGCTTTATATGATTGTGTGCGCACTCACATGAAAAACTCCGGGGATGACGGGTTGTTGTCGCTGCTCGAGCCGTTTTCGCGGTAACCGTTGCCCACCAGCTTCTCGTACTTCTCCTTGTAGGCGTCTCGCTCCCGCATGAGCCGCGAGATCTCTTGCTTGAGGTGCTCGACCTGCTGCAGCAGCTGCGTCTTCTCTCCTTCGAGGACGTGGCGCTGCTGCACGCGCTTGAAGCGGCACGACTGCGCGTAGCCTCGGTTCTTCAGCGTCCGCCGCTTCTGCTTGAGCCGGATCACCTCCTCTTTGCTGACGCCGCGCAGCTGCCGGTTCAGCTCGCGCACCGACATGGTGACCAGCTGCTCGTCCGAGAAGCGGTCGTCCACGTGACCGTGGCCGTGCGCGTGCTGGCTCGGGTGCTGGTGCTGGTGGTGGTGGTGGCTGCTCGGGCTGGACGCCACGCCGGACGGGTGCGGATGGTGATGGTGGTGGTGGTGGTGATGTGGAGCGTTCTGAGCCGAGGCGGCCGCGATCACTGCCGAAACCACGGCTGCTGCCGGTCCGACGTCGTCGGACGAGCTCGAGGTCGGGTACTGCTGCGAGCGCGCGTAGTTATCGAAGGCGTGCAGCTGGTGCGCGCTGCTGATCAGAGCTTCCATTGCGTCGTCAGTGCCGAACGCGAGCGCCTCGTTGTTCATGGGCTGCTGCTGCTGTTGTTGCTGCTGTTGTTGCTGCTGCTGCTGCTGTTGCTGTTGCGCGTAGCCCCCCATCCAGTAAAAGTCCTCCAAGTGCGCTTTGGGTTCTCCACCCGAACCGGGACTGGGAGCCGAGAAGCTTGGGGAAGGAGGTACCGAGCTGCAAGGCGTGCTCATCGGCGTGGAGGACACGGAGCCCCCGGCGAGGAGGCGACCACACTGGGACAAACCGACGCGCTCTGTTTCAGCAGGTTCTTTCTTCACTTCAAACTTCATCAGATCGAAATCGTTGACGTACTCCATGGCGAGAGGGCTGGTCGGAAGCTCGGCTGCGCCCAGCACCAGCTCGGACGCCATGCGCTTCCCGGTGACGCTCCTCCACAGAGGCTGAAGGGCGGCTGTCAGCGCGTTGTGAGCCTGGACCGCGTGAGCCAGCTTGACTTCTTCGACACTCAGAAAGGACGACAAGAAAAAAAAGACAGCTCTCTCAGCTTGCTCTCAACTCCAAGTCGTCCCGTTTGCACGAGCATCGGATTAACGCGTTTGCTCCAAGCCGTGTCTCGGACCTGCAGCACTTTCGCGCATCGTGCACACGCACGCACACGCTCACTCGCACACACAAGTTCAACTGAAGGCGGGCGAAGACCGGGGCTCGGACTTGGACGTGCTGAAAAACGTGCCCGGGCTTGTGGGAGTTGTTTTAAAAGGTAACACGGAGGCAGACGAGTTTAAAAGCATTGCTGAGTTTTATAGGCGGCCTGACGTCACGCGGGTACGCGGAATAGACGTGCAGATCCAGCCAATGGGTGCGCGCCCCCCAGAGCTCATTAGCATATGGGTACAGGAGCCAAAACTTTTTTTTTCTCCTCAGCTGACTGTCAGCTGGACACCTTAACTCTTTCAGAGCATAATTTACAATATTGTGTGTGGATTATCTGTATTTGGACTCAGAGATGACATTTTAAAAAGCAGCCAAATAGGGCTGGAATGCAATCATATCAATTAGAGATCATAATAATTACAGTGATAATGTACTTCCAAACGTGATCCACTTGAACACTGTACAGCCTTATATTAACTGAATCTGACATCGTATTTATTCAGCTGATTAACTAGACGATCAATCACACGTGTTATATTTTAATATAATTCATATTGACTTATCTGCTCAATAATGTTATGGTTTGCAATGACAGAGCAAAGCGTTCAATTACATACTTCACCTTCTCACTTTAGACATTATACTGTATAAAGGGACACGCTACTGTACACTGTGCTCATGGGCGACTCAACAGCGCCGCCTTTTGGACATACTGCAGCCATTGCATTCCTCTATTAAGTTCAACACTAGAAGCTAGAAAACCGGGCGTCTTTTCCACCCTTCTAGACGGTGCACAAAGCCAACAGTCCATCGTCCCGAGGAGAAAAAAAAAAACGTTGTTGTAACTTTGTCGAATACAAACCACCACTAAAGCTACCTGTACACCCAGACAAACACGTACACGGCTATAAAAGCTTACTACACCTCCGGCCCTGCCCTCATCTGGTCATACATTAAGCCACCGTAAACTATATTGCACTCCATCTGATATATTTACTACGTACCCCCTTTTTTCTCCTCGTAGTGCTTATGTTAAGATAAGAAGAGCTGGCAATAAGCCCGGGATTTTAAAACTGACAATCAGTGGATGGAATAGGTTCTTAGAATAGCACAGAGTGGCTGGCAGCTCACTGTAAAAGTGTAAAACGCCGTTTGTGTGCCAGCACTCGTCTCACAAACTTGCTAACGCCATCAGCGCTCACTGCACGGTGGCAGCGTTACCAACAAACCCCGTCAGCTCCAGCGCCGCACCAGGGGCTTTTTATCATCACGCAGAAGTAACAGAACTGCACTGGGCGTCTCTGCTTTGGAGGGACCGGGCGAGAGCAAGCCTGATTGGACAATCGATCATTGAATTCACGTTTACCGCTGTTCTATTTGCGGGATTTAAAATGCCATGCTCGCTACGCCAAAACAACGAAAGGTCTTGGGGATTCAGGTACAAGCAATAACGGCGTGGTTTTCAGTTCGTTAGACGCCCATGCCCACTCTATGCCCGCTCGCACAGCTTGTAGGTGCGCGGGTCGATACGGTTTGTCATTTTCCTCCATGCCGAACTTGTTCTCAGGGCCCCGACCACCAAACAGGGTTGGCTTCCTTCTTAGTGACCTACAGAGCTCCTGATGAAGCGGTCGCCGCGTTGCGTTGCCTTAATAGGAATCTAAATAGCTTTCACTCTGCAGGCGTCCTGTTTCCCTCTCAAATGCAAACTCGGTTTCGTCGCATCTAACGAAGAAGAAAAAAAAAAAAAGGAAAAAAAAAAGTTTTCTCCACACTTATCTGGAAAGAAAGACAAGCGCTCAGTGTTGTGCGCATTTTGCAGCGCTGAATGTCAGGCGCACGCAGCTTTCCTGGCCCATTTGGAAGACATGTCAGTGTGCGGCGGCCAGCCTTGGCACTCGGCTGACAAATAGCGAATCCATGATGGTGAGAAAAGGCTGTAATCATACACTCAGTATATCTCCAGCAAGACGTTATGATCTCATCCTCAGCATGCCTGGTATTTTTAGAGGCCACGTTAAGCCGAGGGTAATGATAGGTGGCACCAGTTAAGTCTTAGACTGGCAAGTGGCAATGCAAAGTGACATGGCTCGAAATGAGAGCGATGCAGGCAACTCGAACGCAAAGTTTGCTCCGTCGAGCGGGTTTATCCTGGGGATGACAAATAAATCTTCCGTATATTGCTCTGAAATTGGTATCGGAGAGACCTTCAGCCTCGCGCCCGCTGATTAGGATTGCAAAATGCTCTCAAAGGGCGCAGACGTACAGTATATCAGTGCTCATTCGTACCCGCGCGCCGCAGTTTATGGCCTTGTCTCATGCTCGAAATGTAAAGCTTGTTTGTAAAGGTTGATTGTGACAAAGGTTTATCACTGACACAGGAAACAAAAGGCTGCTAAATATATGAACCTTATCGTTTAGGCTCAGGAACTGGGTAGCTGGGCAGAAACTTGGGCTTACACTCAGAGCGAAAATCTCCCCAAAAAGAGTTCCTGGAGCGACTGAAACTTTAGATATGTGCCTATATACTGCTCACGAAAATGAGGGAATGTTTCGTTTTGATACGTCGAATTGGACCGCCCAAGGTAGGACACTTAATGTCCGCCTTCTGAGCGCCTGGTAGAGACAGCGAGGGCGCCACCTGTGCCTGGATGGTGATGAACGAAACTGTGGGAGCTGCTCGTGCTTGTCGGAGGGGATCAAACGACCCTTTCTACTGGGGTTCCATCTGGGCCATCCTGTTCCTGTTCTTGTGTTTTCGTGTGCCCGCTCATGGAACAGGAACAGCTAGAACGGCCCGGATGGTGGCAATTTGCAGAAGCGACCATCCTGCCTCTCTCACAGTCCAGTCATGCCCCTCTCAAAGTCAGTTGACTCAACTGGGCTTCAAGTGCATTCAAGAGGTACGCTACCCCAAAGTGGCCTCTGAGAGCCTTTTCGTAGGGCTGTGCTACGGGGGAAGCACTTCCAGACCCTCCTGTGGTACCGCCGTAGCAACGATGAGTACGCGAGCCTTGTCGATCTGTGCCGAGGAGCTCGAGATGGTTCACTCTGAACTACGAAAGGTTTCAATCCTGGCTCTACCAGGTGCAGCGCCGTGGCCCCTGAGCAAGGCCCTTGGCTCTCTGCCTTGTGGTGAGCCTGGTACCTATACCTATGCTAACTATAGCTATTGAGCAACGAGAGATAGATCCAGGTCTGACGTTAACCTTTGACTCTGGATTTCATCAAAATGAAACAGAGGTCGTACGGCGAAACCTCTGAAAACGAGCATTGATTGAGTTTCTTATCTGCACTACTCCTCACCAAACAGTCACACTGAGCTTGCATCATATGTGCAGGGCTTGTTTTTGTCACTCGGTAATCAAGCTCGGGTTTTCGGAACGCAGTGCTGACGTTCCCCTGCAGTCCGAATCTTTTGTAACGTCGCGTTTACGTCGAATCATGTCCAGAAAGTGAGAGTGCACACAGAAACAGCACACTTTGGACACTTTGAGCGTTCGGGATGCCTGACAGAATGCCTCGCAACAGACGAATGGCTAATGTTTGGCAAAAAGGAGAGACGTGAAAAGACAAAGAAACACAAGCTGAGAAACACAAGTAAAATTGTAGAAGTAATATTTCCCCAAAGTGAAACTCCAAGCCCTTGAGTATCTAGGATGAGTTGCTTGGCGTAAATCTGGAATTCTGTCATTAAAACATAAAAACATCCACACACCTCGAACTGTTTCTGTACCAGTGTGTGTTGAGTTTTTAAAGGCGATGCCAGTCGGTGGATGGACCAATCATCACAGAGTACGATGCCCTGTGACGGCCTGGCATCCTGATCAATAGATATAGCTAATAAAGTCTGAACGTGGAAAGTGTTTGTCTAAAGAACTTTTGCTAGTTTCTTGCTAGGACAAAGCGGGGTAAAAGGGGGTGCTTTGCTTTGCTTTTGGACCCGCTACCATAAAAAGACTGAATCAAGCAACCTTTTCATAAACAAAAGAGCAGTCCATTCATAATCTCTCCAGTGCAGGACTGTCCTGAGACCGGTGCAAACTTGAGCCGTCGTTCTGTCAGCAGGCTAGCGAGAGATGCCTTTGGAATCTCAATTTTCACCCGACTTAGAGAATGTGGGCAGAGCCACGGGGTAATTACATTAAGTCATTCATCATCCAGAGCCTGAAGGCGACGGGGTCAAAGCTCGAGAGGGCGTGCCTTGCTTTGGATGTCAGCTTGAACTTGGCCTAAATGTTGGGCCGGTGGTTCGGGTGTTTGACGTCATCCTTCTGGAGCTGAAGCGGAACATTTCCGAAAGGTGTGAATAGACTGTATGTCTCTGGAAGGGTAACAGCGCTGACGTGCGCTTCATAATCCGATCACAGTCAGATTAGTGCAGGTTGTCCAAGTGAGCATGCTCTGATCTAGCTATCTGATAAACAGAGCCGGACTTTATTTCTCCTAGCATGTGCATTTAAGTTCACAGTGCCAACGCTTACCTGGATCACGCCTACCCTTGCCACCTCTCTGTGCCATGCTGGACTCCTGCCCCTAGTGTCCTGCTTTTTTTCTTGTCTCTTATTCCCGCTTTAAACCCTTTCTCCTGCTCAGGCTGGCATAGGTCCACCACCTGTCCCGGAGGCATGCCCTGTACAGAATGCCAGCCCTGACTTAGGACCAGACGTAGGTCACATTGGACGTATTGGCCAAAGAGGCTTGGGCATTGGACTCTGTCCAGCTCCTAGTAACCCCTAGTGCTTGCAGGGCACACCTGGAAAGTTCTCTGCTGTGTTTTCTCAGGTCGGCCCACTTTCCGCTTTCCACTTTCGAATTCCGATGTTTCGAAGACGAAAAACTACGCGTACAAAGCACATGGCCAGCTTTGCAGTGTCTTCCCTATTCCCTGACATCTCCTCCTCGCAGGGCTCCTTTGTCGGTGGTACGGTCGAGGTGAAATATTCGGAGAATGTTTCGCAAGCACAGACGTTGGGCTCTATTGAGTTCTGAGCAGGTCCGGGAGCCTTGGGGATCAAGCTCGCTTCTGCAATCCTTTTTGCCATATCAGAATATGGCCCTCGCGCTATAGTGAGCAATCTCATCATTACGCAACGATTATTCATGCTCGAGTACGAGCTTAAACCGCGTGCGTTCATTCCAGGATACGATCCTTTGGTCAGACGAGTCATTCGGTAAAAGCGAATGAATGAGGTGAGTTAATATTCAGTCAGGGGCTGGCGAGTCGCTCCGGATTACATACCGTTGTGAACGCCACGCCATGATTAATAGGGCTCCAACTTCTCAAGAGTTAATGTGTCTGGCTCTCGTCTAATACATCATCCATTTAACATTTCTTAATTGTGCCTCCTTCTGCTTCACTGGCATCTGAGTCAACATCTGTGCTGCACCGCCGAAACCTTCAGCGTGCATTTTCCCATGATCGTAAGATTTCCTCCGGGGGCGTTTTTTTTTTTTTTTTTTGTAATTATTTGCGACCATAACAATCTGACGGCGCGAAAGCAGAACAACAGATGCGATAAAAAACAGTGCGGCTTACACTTATACGCTTTTTGTTTTCCACTCTAGTCACAAGTGCACCTTTGATTCATTCATGACACGGTGTCTGTGATACGTATCAGCACAATGTCAGTAAATCAGATCTGGAGATCTGATAACGAGCACAGAGGACGCGGTGTGTAAGGAAAAGGCGCATCTACAGTAAATGTGCTCAGTCACCACTGTGACACAGCGCGGCCGGTGCAATACGGGTCATAACGTTTACGCAAAGCCGTGCATTACGCTGCACAGTCGCACCGACACCAAGACCACATAATGCACAAAGCTAATCTCGACCAGATCTGGGTTTTGTGTGTTTGTTTCGGCAACTTCCTTCTTTCAATATTAACCAGCCAGCATCAGATACGATCAAGCAGCATGCCAGGACTGCTTTTAATGCGAGAAATAAAATGCAACTGCTGCAACGTCGACAAAAGAAAAAGGGTCAGCGGGGCCCCGTGTGGTGTTATGCTCATCCCTGTACCAATACGTCGAACGCTTCCTATAACAGAAAACCAAAACGCTTACGCACGTCAAAAGCTGATCAACCTTCCAAATCTTGTTTTCTGAACCAAATTAAGGTTCCAGTCGAGCTCACCTAGCGTCTAGAAACTATGAAAACCACACAAATGTAGGTTCCTGTGCTCGGTAGTCCATCGTTCTGGTCCACCTGTCCGTCTGCCTCTCCTCAGGCATCGCCGGCTGTGCCTGTGTGGCACCTGGCCTGGTCAGAAGGAGACTTAAACCTGGCTCACCGTTGAGAAATAAAATAAAAAGAAATGGATTTAAGAATATTATATCTAAAATATTAAGCGGTATGTCTAAGCCCCTAACACTCGTCTTTAAGCGGTAAGAAACTGCAGTACCCCATGGAGGTGCCCAGTGATCCAGGAGAACATGCAAACTCCCAGGAGATGGACACCAAGCTGGGACTCGAACCCAGGATCTCTGGAGCTTATCCGAAAATAATACCAAAGAAAAAAGCAATGACATGAAAAAATAAAATAAAACTAAAACTAAAAATACTAAGCAACGAATAAAAAAAAACCCTACGGCTAAACAGACCTCGCTTCTCCCGCTACTTTTTGATTTTCAAAACCTCGGTCGCAGACAAGTGTTTATACTTAGAACCTAATTGCACAGACGTAAAACATTTGTTTACCTAATAATGCTGTTCAAAGCGATCGGAGCTTAAAAAGCGGTGACACCGTTCACGCAGACAAAAGTGCCAAAAAAAGGGGTCAAAAGAGACGTCAAAGGGCGTTAAAACTCTTATTTAGAAACCAGACTGAGCGTTTATCGCTCCGTTCTAAGTTTGCCAATTTACTGTCTCATTTATTAGCCTTATCAGCTGCAAATAAAATGTCCTATCGGCACCTTACGCCGCCCTTCGGACGCCCTGCTCTCTAAATATCAGGTTGGCTCGCAGCGCTGAATGTGGACGTTCCCGAAGCAGAAATGGCTTTAACACCTGCATCATCTTTTGCTTGATTTTAAACAGACAGCAGGCTTCGTTTGAACTCTTTAGCTCCAGTGAACGCCTCGGTGATTCTGATCGTTTGTTGCACGATGCACTGCCTTGTTTATTTAATCTGGGGACGGTCCAGAGGGCATATAAACTGTCTGATTTCTATTAAGTTACGTCTAATACGGTCTGGGAGCGTGAGCAGTAATGACGCTTCCTGCTGCACAGTGGCCTTCGCTCTGTGTCTACCAGGACAGAGAGGCTTTAAAACTACAGACTAACGAACTCTCCCTGACCTCTAGGTATAGCAGCACGGCTACAGAGTGCTGACCAACGTGTACCGCTCGCCATCAGATCAACATCACTGGCCAAAAGTATTGAGACAACCTATTGTCACAGGGACATAAAATCACAACCAAGCTTTTAATATTTCTCATTCTTAGCTCTTTTAAGTTCTCTAAAGTTTATTTAGTCGGGACCGGCCCAGTGCTGGTCGTCTTTCCGCTAAACCGTTTGTAAGCGAGCAACTGAGGCTGATAACTAATGCACTGAGCTGCCGTGTGTGACTTTTTCGGGTAGAGATCAGATAAGGAAGGAAGCAGGGTGGATGGATGCATCTCTGGTCTGACTGAGCAAGCGGACGGATGTTCGTTAACTGCGGGGACTTTTCTGAGAATCCGTACATGAACCGAGGCTAACGATGGAGCGGTAGGGGGTGTTTGAGGGGGCAAAAACGTGCAGGCCAGGTAAATCTCACAGCTGTCCACCGTGTTAGGGATGAAACTTGACTCATTTTTAAGACATGCAGCATGAGTGCGAGTGTGTGAGTGTGTGTGTGTGTGTGTGTGTGTGTGTGTGTGTGTGTGTGTTCATGGTTCCAGGAATCTTTCCGCCTGAGGACATGTGGCAAAATTCATGGAAAGTACAGCTGCTGGACTTCTTTGTCTTGCCCTATAATTACAGCTGTTCACAACACTCAGTGTTTAGAGTTTATAGCAGTACTTTACTGATTAAGATCAATCATACGCCTTGTGTCTCACACACACACACACACACACACACACGCGCGCATCATAAACATAAAAAGGTTTACACAGGACATGCGACCACGTTTCTAAAGAAGCACTTCAGACCTATTCGAACATATTTGTTTTCACGTGATTTGTTAGGTTCTCCTCTCAAGGCGTCCGTGGGGCACAGTGGGAACTTTCGTCCATCCCGTCGAGCGTCAGGGATTTCGTGTGCCCTTTGTCCAGGGACACATAAAACGGGGAACATGACTGTGAAATTTCATATTTAATTCGCACGCGTCGACAAAAAAAGCTGGGCGAGAGTTTCGAGCGAATCCGACTGAAACGGACGTTCCTCCGCAGTCCGAAATCTGTGGAACAGACTCGGGGTGCCACGTGGGGCATCCGATGATCGGAAACTCTGAAACCCAGACAGACGGAAGCCTCTGGCAAGGCAGAGCACAATCAGCCAAGACTAACTCCATAAAGGGGAGGCACAGACCAGACAGTCAGAATCCAACTCAGTTCAGATGTATTTCCAGAGCACTTCTTACAAAAGAGCTCGATCTATCTAGGCCCAACGTCCGAACTGAGCAAGCCTAGGGCGACAGTGGCAAGGAAAAAACTCCAGGCAACAAGCAACCTTGGGCAGCTTAGATGTTTATATAATTGTATAGAATTAAACTACACTCGATAGTAACGGTTTAAATATAGAGCACAGGTTTTGGGTTTTGGAGCATCAAATCCATCATAGGGCACACACTGACACAATGGGGCACTTTAGAGACACCGATTAACCTAGCACCTGCATTAAACCCACACAGATACGGGGAGAACGTGCAAACTCCACACAGAAATGACCCAAAAAGGGCTCGAACCCACGAGAGAACATTACCGCACGGATTCTTAGAGAGGCCGCCATGTGTCTGTATTTGTATTTGCTCTCCACAAACCTCCGCCATGGACTCACTCCAGGTCTCACAGTCGACCCCTGTGTCGATACATTTAGGGACTAAGTGAGTTAGGTCAAATCGGAGTGGGGAGTTCCTGGAACAATGCTCTTCATTGGCCCAGCTATGCCCTGTAAACACACTGCCATTCCTGGTCACAATTACAGAACCGATCCAGACAGTCCTGTCCCAAACACCTACACATGGAAAACAAGGAGCTCGTCTGTTCACACACAACGGCATCTGTCATGCCGGCCCGGTCGCCCCGCGCTCTTCTCGCAGAGCTGAGTTCAAATCGTGTTATTAGAGTTAATTCAATAAATTGTGAGAACACTGGAACTTGTTTGCTGGGTAACAAAATGACGTGAGAGAAGAACGAAGGGTCTTTAAGCCTGCCGACGAATTACAGATAGCTACAAATCACGTACGGATGCCGTCTTGCCGTCCTAATACTTCTGTCGACGTGGCGGTGCTCGGAAACGCCTTTCGAGCTCTGCTTGAGCGGGACTTTTTAACGTTCTATTTTTTTGCCTAAACACTTAAATTTCGCTTCTCCTTCTGTGTCCAGATTTGCGTCTTTTTCAGATCGCCAACCTAACAAAAAGACGTGAGCTTTGTCATAGGGTTTGGGGTTTGGTTTTGTTTTTCGTTTTTTCCGTGATCATAAAAAGACCAGCGTTAAAACGCTTCCATACAGTCACTGGCAGCTTTATCGTCATTCTTCCAACACGTATTTTCGGTAATATCCACGTGACTCAAAAGGCCAGGCTTCTTCTATAAGCTCACATGAGCCGTTCTGCCCGGCAACCGAGCTCCGATTGGTCAGCCTGATTTTAACGCACCTGAATAACACAGAAATTGGAAATCGGGTTCGGACGGCCTTAACGCACGTGCGTTCTGTTCTCAAGGCTTGACGTTGATGTTAGCAACACAGATCATGCGCATTCCATAACGCATGCGGGAAATATTCACCCTGCGTCCGAGCTCATCCTGAGAAAGCAGCTCGTCTGGCTGCTCACACTCTCATAGATCTCTGGCGTTGAGCGAGTTAACGGGCACATTTCAAACGCTCCCATTGGCCTAAAAACGAAAACACGTTTTTCCAAACGAGCGTCTGAAGACGCCATCTGAAGTATCGACTCCTATTCGATGATGTCTGACTGAGCGAGAAGAGGGAGCACGCCTTCACCGCCAAAGGTTTTAGCCCTCTCGCCCTCCCAGATGTACTCCCTAAAGAGATCTGTAGGTATCACGGAATACAATCCCAAAATAAGAGCTGCAAATCCATAACGTAAATCCTCTAACAGCAGCAGAGGCAGCGTTTGGACACACACGCACACACACACACACACACGCACACACGCTGATGTATCGTCGGCTGTCAAAGCAGCCATGGGTCTGGAAAGAAACGAACATATAATAACGATTGTAATATGGCAACGATTAGCCTTAACAGACATTTAATCAGCTCTCAGTAAAGCTCTCTGGAAGATGTTTGTAATGCAATTTGAAAGCAATTTTCTTTAAGCCCAAAGAGATTATGGAAAGAATGAGAAAACAAAAGGAATTAAAGCTACATGAGCAATTCATTAGCACTCGCAAAGCCTATTTGCGTAAATTAACACTTGAAATGTTGAAATGAAACCATGTGAGCTTTCTTAGTCCTGCTGTTTGCTTTCGGACAAACGCCTCAAAACATTTCACGCACATGCTCATTTTACGGCGACTGCTTTAGTTTATGCCGGCCGTAACAAAGCAGCGGCGTAAATGAATTCTAATGACTTTATAATATATATAATATGCTGGGGGTTTTTGGGACATGTTTGGATTTCGGTTTGTTAGCTGAAGCTCATAATGAGCAGCCTGATCCTTCCAATGAAAGGTCCTTTATCAGCCTTAATTACAAACGAGGATTTGGAGGAAAAGCAGGCCGAATAAATCAGGCTCTTAATGGATTCCCGGCTCGACCGGAAAAACAACAAACGACGTGAATGATCTTGTAGTCGGTTTTAATGTTAGGGATCAGTCCGAAATGTTACGGGGGAGTTATACAGCATCAGCAGCTTCGTCCGTTCCTCATTCAAGATGCCCCTTTTCATTAATTAAACTTCTGATTAATTAAACTCCAACTCTAGCATTCCTTAGAGCTTCACCGAAACTCGTTTAGAATCGCTAATGGAGGAACGGAAACCGTAACTGGATCCTAGACTTTCTCCAACAGCGAGTCCCCTAAAAGTGACCGTAATGCAGGATGTGGAGCGACGGCGGAAACGTTGAACGGTTAACAGTGGCATTAAGAATGCCTCGTGTCATGTAAACGCACCTTACAAATCTGAGTGTGTGGAGTGCAAAGTTTAGGAAAGAACCCCAGTTTGAGGTTATCCCTCCGAAAAACAGGTGAAGTGCCGAGTCAGGGAGCGAACAGCTGCGTTTTTTTGCGTTTCTGCTCACCGCGGTACGTTTCTGTGCTCATGAAGAGCGGGTCCACCAGCTGGCCCTGATTATAGCGTTGGTAATTATAATCCGGAGGGGCTCCGGGCTCAGGTGTGCGCACCGACGGGACACGAGGTACACCTGTACACATTTGACACACAGCACCGAGAAGCTTCGTTCTTAGCGGCGATGTTTCTTTTTCGCTCAGACACAAGCAATGATTAGATGAATCAGACGAGCAGGTTATGACGCAGAAACAGACTCGGGCCCTCAGCCTTCCCTTCTCAGGTACAATTATAGAGCAGCTTTTTTTAAGAACCCTACCCAAACAGGCCTAGCTTAAATACGCCAGTAAATGACCAGAACGCTTTACCAAACCTTAGCATGTGCAACATTTTATTTATTCCTTAAGTGTGTTTGCAATCTGATCGTAAACGATTATGGGAGACGGGCAGAAAGGCGAGGAGTAAGACGAGCGATGCAGAAGTAATTCTGACAGACAGGATGTATCGGAGGCCAACAAAGCGCGAGAAAATAAGTGAATCAATAAATAAATGAGGTCATATTGCTTTTCTGTTGTTTTCAGAGCGATGTAATGCTTAGAGGGGAATTCTTTTTTTATTGACGAATAAAAACTAGGGGGGCACAAACTGATGAATATTTAAAATGTACTTAAAGATATTTAAGTAGAACTAATAAGCCTCAGATAAACGCAAAACTTTTTACACTAATTATGCTTCTAAATGGACTGAAGGACATTTTTTTTTAATTATGCTTGCAGTGTTTTTTGACAAAAAAAAAAAAAAAAACGGGTGTATAAAAATAAAAAGAAACAAACATTCATCAGTTTTACTCTGTTAAAATCGAATATAATATTATTTGAAATAAACTAAATGTTTTATTCTAAAATAAGATTAAATAAGGATAATCGAAAATATAATGTAACGAAAAAAGTGGCATAAACAAAACACTTTTAAATACATATATTCTTTCGAAGATATTTTATCCCTTATTAGAATCCCAGTCCAGGAGCCACCTGTGTGGGGTTTTGTATGTTCTCCCCGCATGCGGGTGTCTCACAGTTCAGACATGGATTCGGAAAATTGGCGTCTCTAAAGTGGCACAGTATGTATGTGGTACAGACTATTATATTTCATGGATTTATGTTTTGTTTTGTTACATGCCGTACGTTTATTAGGATATAGATCTACATTTGCATACAAACAAGCAAACTGGCACCGAACGCTCCCTTTGGGCCCCGTGATTCAGGATCAAGTGTCACGTCAACGGTGTCAAGGACCGACCCCGAGTCGCCAATAATGAGGGGTCAGGGGTCATGTCAAGATTAAGCATCCTACCCGTGGGTCTACATGTAAAATCCATCCCGTGGGATCAGAGTGGAGCGTCCAGTGGACGACATTAGCATAAATATAGGGACAGCCCGAGGATTCAGTCAGGTATATCCCGAGGAGAATGCACGCTTCTCTTCTTTGCGCAGTGACGTCACTTACAGGGATAAACGTGTATGTGGGCAGCACAGACGTGGCCTTGATCCCTCGCAGCCATGACCTCTGGTGCTCCCGCTATTGGGGACTTTGACCAGACGGACGTGATCACACCTAAAAAGGCCAAAAAAGCCGTTGCCGCACTGATGACCGTGCATAGATCGTGCAGCGTTAACTTCTATCCGCTCCTAATTAGGACTCTTTAAACAATTAGTGCTAAAACAGCTTTAAGCCGGAGAGTGCAGAGGCGACTACAACAAACAACGGGGATCAGCTCGCCGTAATTAAGCTCTCTTGCTCGTTTTCGTAATCAATCTTCTCGGTCGGAGGCGGAGGAGGGCTTTTGAATGGCGAGCCCGGATGACAGCGCTAATAATTTGTTAGGCGTCGAGTCCCGGGCCTAACCAGGGGATGAGATGGAAATTGGTTTGGCAGAGTACTTTCGCTGCAACTCTCGAGTTTGCTGCTAACAGGATTTGCCATCGGCTCAGTATATCAAAGTCTCGCCACTTCGATAAGGAGTCAGCACTTCACCAAATTAAAAAGTGACCCACAGGTGGGACTCGCTCCGGCACTGATGGAGGGATCGGGAGCTAATTGCTTTTTAATTTTGTTACGAGGCCCATCCAATTAAAGCGCTGCCTCTGAAGGATGGGCTTTTACTACTTACTGGTTTGGGGGGGGGGGAGCTAGGGTGAAGTTTATCGAGGACAAGGTGCTGTGTAAGACGGTCGTCTTATTAACCCAGAGCGACTCGAGCGGAAAAACAAGCGGCCACCTAAAAGTCTATTTGAGATCTTAACGTTGTCCGAACGGAGTGTTATATAAATATTGTGCTTACAGGACTATAATACTTCATATGATAGAGCAAAGCCCTATGGGACATTGTAGAGTAAAAGCCTAGATATTTCACTCGTACAGCACTGATGCTACGTCCCATCATTAGCCTTGCTGTGCTGGGACGTCTGTAACGGGTCACTGAGCCGCATGGAGCCACGCTCAGGTCCGACCTGTGTCTCATCAAAAATAATACTCTGATTCATCTCTGTGCTGTCTCTCTGTGCTCCGATTCGTCTCTCTGCACTCTGGTCTTTCTCTTTGAGCTCTGATTCGTCTCTCTGCCCTCCAGTTTGTCTTTCTGGCCTCTGCTCTGTCTCTGTGCACTCTACTTCGTCTCTGTGCTGTCTCTCTGTGCTCCGATTCATGTCCCTGCGCTCTAATTCGTCTCTGTGCTGTCTCTCTGTGCTCCGATTCATGTCCCTGCGCTCTAATTCGTCTCTGTGCTGTCTCCCTGTGCTCCGATTCATCTCCTTGCCCTCTGGTCTGTCTCTTTGTGCTCTGCTCTGTCTCTGTATTGTCTCTCTGAGCTCTGATTTGTCTCTGTGCTGTATTTCTGTGCTCCGAATTGTCTCTCTGTGCTCTGATTCAGCTCCCTGCGCTCTGGTCTGTCTCTTTGTGCACTGCTCTGTCTCTCTGCGCTCTGGTCTGTCTCTGCATTGTGTCTCTGCGCTCTGGTCTGTCTCTGTGCTGTCTTTCTGTGCTCCGATTCGTCTCTCTGCATTTTGGTTAGTATAATCTCTAATCTGGTCTGTCTCTCTGTGCTTTGGTTCATCTCTCTGCGCTCTGGTCTGTCTCTGCGTTGTCTCTCTGTGCTCTAGCAAGTGAAGAAGCGAACCAGAGCAGACAGATATGAGCCAGTGTACAGAAAGATGGACCGGAGCAGCCATAGAGACGAACTAAAGCAGAGAGAGATGAACCAGAGTGCAGAAATACGAGTCAGCTCGTGAAAATACAAACCAGAGCACAGAGATTTGTGATTGTGATTCCTACTCTTCTCTACTTTGTGTTTACTAAAACTTTCTGCAACCCAGCTCTATTCCAGCTAATGTATATGGGTTAAGTAGGTTAATGACCTTAATAACAAGGATTCCCAACGAGGAGACGTTCCACATTTAGTACGTTAAGCGCTGCTTCACTTCACCTGACATGCGCCATCGTTTACTTTGATTTTAAAACACTTGCAACAAAGTCTGCACGACCCTTGGAAAGCACCTCTTACGGTTCAGACCGAAAGTCTTTGCCATCACCTCATCACACAGCGGTGGAGGAAACTAGGATATGTTGCGCAAACATGAAAGTAGTGAAAAAAGAGAAGAGAAAAAAAAAACGTACCTAGAAAGCAAGACACTCAAGTGGAGTCAAAGTCAGAGAGGAAGTGAGTTATAGAAAGAAAACACCTCTGTACATTCCCGAGGAAAAAAAAAAAAAAGAAAAAAGAAGAAAAAGAAGCTGAGAGCGCTTTCCTCTGCTGAGCGCTTCAAGTGGGTACGTGTTTGTTTTCTGTAAATAAGGTGAGAACGTTCAAGAAGAGCCTCTGTTCACGGGGTAAGGTTTCTCACGGAGGATTTTGAAGCCTTTATATTCTCGTATAACTCCATATCAGGTGCAGCAAATGGAGCGCGAGCTGACCTTGAGAAGGCTTCGTCTCCTAAAGTAGCAGTCCTGTGACAGAGCTTCTCACAACTTCTCACAAACAGGCGTCGTCGAAACGAGCGCCCCCCTCAAACCTGACGTCTGTTTTACTGTAGCGCCGATAAGATTTGCAGCGCGTTTCACCAAGCAATTTCCCTTGCGTCCAGAGTGATTTACAACCAGTACGGTCATCCAGTATGCAATCCGAGCAACTGGAAGTTATGGGTCACGTTCGGCGTTCCTACAGCGGCAGCTCGATGGGCGCTGGATCTTCCGATCCGCAGCAATAAGAGCACAAACTCCACTAATACTCGCGTTTCTGGGTGTCATATTCGGGCGTCCGCAAAACGCATAGCATAACCTACATTTTTTTTTGTTTTATCACTTCTGCTCCTATCGAGCCGGCTCCACGCTGGTCCACCGAAGATGCCGCTGGATTATCTGGCTCTCTTTCTGTATCTAAGCAGCAGGCTCGCTGAGTGGCTTTCATTACTCACCTCTATCTCCCACTTATCTGGGAGATACACAGAAATCCACTAAAATCTGGCCGGGTCTTCCCCCATCCCTGTCTCACAGCACGGTAATTAAGCTCTGTGAGCAGAATCGCTGATGGCTTCTTTTCAGGACAGTTGATCAAACGACGTTATGAGAAGATCCAGCCCAGTTATCAGGCCGTACTATTGCATGCTTTTGTCTGGAGCTGATTGTTTACCTCAGTACTAAAGAGAAAGGGCTATCAGCGCTCTGGTATCTGACTTAGGAGTCAATGAGGGGTGCGTTGAGGATCAATAGCAATATCAATAGGCTTTCAAGTGAGCGCTGTCTGCTGGCTTTTGTAAGACCAGGGTTCGGGGTTAAAATGCTCCTAGATAAGTTCGGGATCTCAAGAAGAACTGGCCTGTTGCATCAAATACGGTTATCTTGTCAGATTCCCCATGCCGTTTTTTTGTTTTTTTTTAACTTAAATACGCACAGTATGTGCAAACAGGATACCGCTAATAACCGTAATGTTTTTAGTACATCGTTAGAAAGGAACAGGAACAGAAGAGTCACTGGTTAGCGAGTTGGCGAGCAGTTGGTAACCCCAAGTATCTTAGCAACCAAAAACAAAATAAAGCAGCTGACAGCATTTTCAGAAAAAAAAAAAAAACGCGGCCAATCTGTGTCATATATGGTGACAGAGCACTGAGAAGTGGTTAGTGAGAGAAAAAAAAACATGAGCTGAGAGAGGACTGGAACTGGTACTGGAAGAAGAGTGTGGAGATAGTACTGGAACTGGAAGAATAGTGTGGGGATAGTATTGGAACTAAAAGAATAGTATGAAGAGAGAACTGGAACTGGTACTGGAAGAAGAGCTCAATGACAACTGGTACCAGAAGAAGAACACGGAGAGAGAACTGGAACTGGTACTGGAAGAACAGCTCAATGAGAACTGGTACCAGAAGAAGAACACGGAGAGAGGACTGGAACTGGTACTGGAAGAACAGCTAAATTAGAACTGGAACCGGTACTAAAATAAGAGTGTGGAGACAGTACTGGAACTGGAAGAATAGTGTGGAGATAGTGCTGGAACTGTTACTGGAAGAAGAATGTGGATAGAGCACTGGAACTAAAAGAATAGTATGAAGAGAGAACTGGAACTGGTACTGTAAGACCAGCTCAATGAGAACTGGTACCAGAAGAAGAACACGGAGCGAGGACTGGAACTGGAACCAGTAGAACAGCTCAGAGTGAGACCTGAAAGTGGTAGCAGTAAAAATTCTGAGACTGAGAACTGGAACTGGAAAAATAGTGTGGAGAGGGAACTGGAACTGGAACTGGTACTGGAAGAACAGCTTGAGGAGAAAACAGAACGTGTAGTTAGGGATGTTACGAATACGGAGCCTCTAAACAAAACACAGTTATGATTCCCACAGCACGAACTATAACGGGAAAATCATTCATCATTAAATGGTTTCCATTCATGACCAGTCTAACAGATACGAGTAATAATTTCCAAGCAATCAAATCACACTGTTATATGATACGAAACGACAAAATCACCTGGGTCTAATTAGTGAATCAAGGCTTAATTTCTTCTTGTCAGGCTTGTGTTTTAGATAGCTTATCGTAGCGTTTTGTTAACATTGTGAGATAAAATGACGGACAGTTACCTCGATGCTTTTAAGATGCATGGAAGTTCAGTTTCCGTATCTCAGAGGAGCCCTTTTACTGGTAATTCCCACCTCTTGTCTCTGACTCATTTTGATCGGAAAGGGACAAAGGAGGAGTGTGTGTGTGTGTGTGTGTGTGTGTGTGTGTGTGTGTGTGTGTGAGGTGTGAATAAAGATCACACCTGCAGCCATCCAGCAAACCTGCAA
The DNA here is from genome assembly GCA_034779995.1 of Parotocinclus haroldoi. Classification (NCBI taxonomy): domain Eukaryota; kingdom Metazoa; phylum Chordata; class Actinopteri; order Siluriformes; family Loricariidae; genus Parotocinclus; species Parotocinclus haroldoi. The sequence continues at coordinate 4,445 of JAUZST010026459.1, read as the reverse complement.
CTACATTCTAACATCTGCTGAGCTCCGGTGACGTCTTCCCCCTAATCACGCCAACTGGCTGCGTTAAAAAACCGCAAGAGGGTGCAAAAGTGCTTCCCCTATAGCGCTGCCCTATAAAAAGGCTCTCAGAGGCTGCTTTTGGAAACAGACCGAAAGGCTTCACCATTAGACTGATAAAAGCAGGGTGATCATTTCCATGTGGGCCGTGCTGACCTGGCCGTTAGGAGGTGTTGGATTTATGGAGGCACACACAGGCTCAGACTGGCCCAAACAGTCCCTGAGTAGCGAGGAAGGTTTGACCCAGGCGATCAGGAAGGAGCCATGAAACGATTCTTTAGGAAGAAGACCAGAGTGAAAAGGATAGGAGTGTAATAAAAGATCAACGTGTCCTAATACTTTTGCTCTTACTCTACGACCCGCATGACGCTCACAAGCAAATCACAGGATAAATCCGTTACAGCGGCAGTAAGTGTTTTGGCCCAAATCAAAGCGGGCATAAATAAAAGCTGTTCCCGGTTCCGTTTCTAAACTGCTTTCCCATTATAAAAATAGAACATCACAATGGCTGCCTGGCAAGTTCCTGTTTCTGGACTCCAAACTGGGATCATCTAGCAAACTTTACATGACCTCAAGATGTAATAGCGAAATGTTTCACTGCGGATTCTATTAGATTTCCTGAAACAACAGTGACTTGTTCTTGCCGGAGGATTACAGCATGATGTTTTTCCTTTCTTGGGCATAACCATAATAAGCTGGCAGTTTGCAGAGGACAATTAGCAGCGTGGCTGATTTTATTTACTGATTACACTCGACTTATTTCTGAACGCTTTGGGAACGTTTCAAAAAACACAAAATTCAATTTAGCTTTCATCTATGACATGATGATGGAAAGAGAAGTGCAGCTGGGGGAAAAAAAGAACGAGTTATAAAATGCCATACTGTTGTTATTGTTTTCATGTTTTAACTCCATCTCTGCTGGTCAGGGGTGCAGAGGTCCACCCCTCTAAAAATGCAGACCATCCTGTTACCTTGATCCTGTTCTTAAGAGCTGCTGATGCAACAATTATGCACAAACAAACACAATAAAGATGATCCCCCAACCTCTCCCTGCTCCCTCAGACACAGCTTGTCTGCATAAGTATTATTATTATTATTATTGCTGGTGTTTTATTAATATAATATAATATAATATAATATAATATAATATAATATAATATAATATAATATAATGTAATATAATATAATATAATATAATATAATATAATAATCTTCGCCACTGTTCTTCAGGATTCATATTTTAATTGAGCTTTGGACTGCTAATGAGTGTACTGTTATTTGAGTACAGCGTGCTTCTGTTAGGTTGATTTTCATTCACTGGTAAAAAGCCCACTAACCATGATTTCCCATCATGCAATAGCTTACAAAATTGCCTGTGTTTAGCCTGCATGGACAACCACTCACATTCCTGGTTTCTGTCTTCAAGATTTCACTCATGCTGTTACCTTTTATCTATAAACAGCAGGAAGATCCAGTGCACCTGCCATTTTATAGGTAAGTGACAAAAGCATAGGCACAGTTTCCATTCCAGTCATTTTGTTCACGCTGTCAGAATGCTATGGAACCATCTGAGTTGTCTCTTTGACAGATGTAGTGTGAATACAAAGAGGGAAAGCAGTGGAGTGCACTGAGATGCAGTAAATGCTGAGCTGGCCAGAAGAAAAGGCAGCACTATTCTGCATGTTGAATTTATTGTAATACACTGCCAGTAGTGAGTTGTTAATATTTCCTATAAAAGCAGGTTGGCATAGAGAGAGAATTTAATAATAAAAAGCAGGGATAGAGGAGAGTGGTCCAAAATAAACTCTTCTTGAAACATCTGGGTGTGCTAATGGGACTCTTTAGGTATCAAAAGCCATAAAGCCATTGTTTTACACTGGCAAATATTGTTTGCTTGGTGTTTGATTAATGAATACTCTCCCATTGCTGTCAGCCGAACCCCACATACATGGTAAAATTGATGGCTAAACGACTTCCACATACAAAGAGGGGTCAATGGCTCAGTGAGTTCTGCTGAAAATATCAACGTCGCGCAGCAAAAGCAGTGTTTATGCATCAGCATGACACTTTTGATATAGTAGGCATAAGCAGCTCATGCGAAAGGAGGCCACAGTCTTCATTTATTACTTCCATCCTGGAGGAAAAAAAAATAGAACATGATCTCTGCTGGATTATCTGCTGTTTGTTTTCTGAAACAAGTTGAAGAGTTCTGCTTGTGTTGAGCCCAGGTCTAAGTGAAAGCAACAGTAACATGATGGTTGACAAGGAGACATGAGAGTGCAACATATGTTGGCAAATATTTAAATCCCAGAAATCTTCAGATTGAAGACTGAAAATGAGGGATGTGGTTTGAGATGGCCTCATGGGTAGCCAACTAAACAGTAGAAGAAAAAGTGTTCAAAAATTGAAACGAGGAAGAAAAGCACGAGAGATGAATGAGAATGAAATTGGAAAGTAGTGTGTTGTGCTGTGGTTCTGTAAAGAAAACTGCTGACATTGTAGTTATACTTACTAGGGTTAAGAATGGCCCTGTCTCTATTAAGGGTGTGTGTGTGTGTGTGTGTGTGTGTGTGTGTGTGTGTGGCAACTTGGAGCAGGTGACTGCACTACACAATTCAAGCTGTCTTATGCAAAATCAGCACCAGTATTACTGGTTTCTAAGATTAAACAATTCAAAGAGCACTACAAGGGAGTATTTGAGAAATCCACGAGGAAACAGACCGCTATATTGCAATACATTTCAAATTAAATTTAGTAAAGCTGTAGCAAATGCCGTAACTAGAAAATAGCACCATGCATTAACTGAAAGGATGTAGGATTTCAACCATAGGGAATCAACATGATCAATGGCTAGTATGCATTGCTGATATGTGACGTGATGTATATTTTTAGCAGTCAGAAAAAAGTCAAGAAAATAAGGAATAATAAAGTGGTAAAACAGCAGATTTATGGCCACATCAAAAAACTATGCAAACTCATTAGTATGATTAAAAGTTGCGAAAAGCCTAAAAAGTCACATCCACTGGAGAAGCAACAGCATCACTAGACCTACATTACTGAAGCATGTGCATCCAAAAGCTTGCGCAGTGAGTCAGATCACTTGTGGTAATGAAAATGTATTTTTGTCTCATTGACAAAAAACTAACATACCCAATAGAAATGTCAGATTGCTGCAAAACTCAGCATGCAGTTACTTCTCAGCAGATATGTAAATGACTACAGGTGTGGTATGATTAGTCTTACCACAAAAAGGCACAAACATGAATCCCTTGCTGCCCTATAAAAAGGATCTCAAAGGCTACTTTTATTAAGTGTAGCTCTTAGTAAGAAATTGTTGAGTGGTAGACATGCACCAAAGATCTTTTGCCCAGTTTATGCTTGAAGGCAACACATGAGGATCCAGACCACCATTAGAGATGATCGTTTGTTCATCTGACAAGCACAAGCCGACCCCACAGTTTCATTGCCCACCAGCCAGGCACAGGTGGCACTCCTGTGTTTACATACCCCTGTCGCTGCTCATACCATTTCCAGACAATCGTAGAAGGAAATTTGTTGTTACAGTGCCCATTAGGATTCCTTTCATTGACAGTCATTCACAAATACACACATAAGCTAAAAAAATGCATATTAGACCACTAAGGCAAAGGCATCATCCGTTCAACGTATCAGCTGAGGATGAGTTTTTGTTTGCAGGGTTAATGACTGCATTTTTGCACCTTTTGCTTTGCAAGCCACCTGAAGGTCTTATAAAATACACCTACTATAGAGGGCAGCCAAATAAAAACAATATGTGAGCAAAGTGCAAAGGACTCAAGTGACACTGGTCTGTCTGTGCACATGCCTATGTGGTACTGATTTAAATCACTGCTGCAGAGATCAAAGGGGTGCTTCAATGGTATATAATATAAAGACATGTTTTACTGACATATCATAATTTTGTAAATAATGATTGTATGTTATGTCATACAATGACAACTTAATTTAATATATACAAGTTTAAATCCAAATGATCTACTTGAATTTTTATATTGTCTCTTACTTACTTTTTTCTACTGATGTTGCAGTGCAAAATGAGAATGACAAAAAAATAAGAATAGAAAGAAAAATAGCAAGATTTAGGACATGTAACACCTGAGATCTATGCAACTATTTGCTAAATATTGCTTATTGCTGCAGTGAATGAACTGTTGAAGGGATAAATCTGGAATAAGTAAACTTACTGTCACTCTTACTTAGTGATCTTGTACACCTGACTTATATATGTACAGTGCCTTGCGAAAGTATTCACCCCCCTTTACATTTTTCACTTTTTGTTACCTCACAACCTGGAATTCAAAGGGAATATTTGAGGGTCTGCATCATTTAATTTACAGACCATGCCTACA
>JAUZST010026448.1:0-30523 GCA_034779995.1 Parotocinclus haroldoi | reverse complement strand
ACAAGTCAATGACAATTTAGAGACACCAATTCACCTAACGCACATGTCTTTGGACTGTGGGAGGAAACCGGAGTACCTGGAGTAAATTCACGCAGACACAGGGAGGTCACTCAGGCCAAGGAAAATTGTTTTATACTATATTTTCACTGTGCATATTTCCAAATTTCATAGTCTATGTATTATTTAGTTCCATTCTCGTTTTTTTTTCATGCTGCTGTTCAAGTTCAAGTCTGTGCCAATATTTATAAATGCTTTTCTATTTTCTCTTCCCAAATTACGTGTAAGCTATTAGCAATGAAATTTCGTTCCATGTACACTTGTGTATCAGAATGACAATAAAGTCTGTCTAAGCCTATGTACTACAAAGATGATTTAGGAACACAGAACTTACTCTATATTGTTAAATTAATACATTTTGAAATAACACGGCTCTTTGCACCCATTCATTGTTAGTATTGCCTTTGCTTTAGTTGTACGGAAATTTAAACATAAACATGTGTTAGTGGAAATGACTAGTTATCCTACACTCTACACTGATTAAACCTGACCCACCTACAATCACAATATTTAGCATTTAACAATTAACACAGAGGAACTGACAAGTGACATGATCTGACTGAAAACTTTTAAGAGCTTTGTTCCAACACCCAACAGTGGCAGTGCAAGGTCTACAGCCCCTTACCTTCATGTCCCCGAAACCCAGAGAAAATGGAATTAAACCCTGCTCTGTAATCTCTTTGTACATTACAGCAGAAGACACAGTTGCGTTATTGTAATGTAATGTCTATTTTCAGTGCGAGACCAAGCCATTTTTCATATAAATACATACATAAGTAACAATATACACATCTAACATGTGTGACATGTAGGCACCATACCGTTCCATTGGTTACAGAATATCTGATGGTGAAGTTGGCAGACAGTTCAGCTTTGATGCAGGTAGAATTTCCGTTTTTTACTTCCAACGTTACAGCATGAGTCACAGCCAGATAGCCTGCAACACAGAGCATCAGTGTGTTTCACATACAGCTGTGATGCTGTGAACATTTTAGGATTCTCCATAATATCACCTAAAACATTGTCACATAAATGTGAACTCAGAGAACCAAGTTAAACAAATGGGAAAAACAATGTTATACTTGATCATTTTATTATTTAGTAAAAATTACCAAAGATAACACCTGATAGTTTCAAAAATACCTGCAAGCAAACATTTCTGATAATAGCTGATCAGTCTTGCACACAAGCTTGGATAATAGAACACAAAGAACCATATAGAACGGTTTCAACAGTTGGTGGGTTTCCTCATATGAATTGCTCACTTCAGGTCCACAACATTTCTACAGTTTCTAAAAACATCTATTTCTTATCTCATCCAACCACAAAACATTTCTCTAATAGTCTTGTCATTGTGAAATTTAGCAAACTGCAGATGGACAGACATGTAATACTGAGTAACTCCCCTCAATAAATACTGAAGCAAGTATATTACGTTGTCTTGATTGTTTAACTGGATGCTCTGCTTTCAGAATTATGTATAAATCGTATGATATTATAGGTCATATTTATGCAGACATACAGAAATTTCTAAAGCTTTTACAAACTTTAAGTATCACAATATGTTGGAAAAAGGAAGCCAAAAAGACACAGCCCTGAATTGTGAAAAGCATGTGTGAAATCTGGTGACTACCAGAGGGCGCTACCCGACCAAGTAGAAATTATTATTTACTACTATGTCATTTTTCTCACGTTTGGGCAAAAATATCTATGCCAGTGTACACCTATAGTACTAGTTTTATAGCTGTTTAAGCTAAGTCAATGGGCAGGTTCAGGAACACACAATTTTAAAAAGTTTGATGAGTTTCACAATTCATCAAAGTAAATCCCAAGACTGATCAAGAAACAGAGGCAGAACAGCAGGTCAAATATCCATTCTCACACTCAGTCAATCACATTTACTTACACACTCACATTCTCACACAATCACTGACACTCAATCACACATATTCACTCACTCTCTCACACTCACACACATTCACTCACATACACACACTTACTCACTCACGCTTACTCACATTCACATATTCAATCACTGACAATCACACTCAGTCACTCACATTCTCACACACACACACACACACACACACACACACACACACACACACACACTCACATTTACTCCCACTCATTCACATTCTCACACTTATTCACATTCTCACACTAACTCTCACTCCCATTCACTCACTCTCACTCCCATTCACTCACTCTCACTCCCATTCACTCACTCTCACTCCCATTCACTCACTCTCACTGTGAAAAGTAATGTCTTCTGTGATCATACTCCACAGGTTCAGCAGAGATGACAGGTTTATATTATGGCTTTACAATGGCACAATATATGTTGTAAGTACCTAGTTAAACTGTTTGTTATGTTTCTGAATTTACAAGCAAGGCTATTGCTTGGAAAGAGTGTAGTGACACCTGTTTAAGTATTATGGATTTTACACATAATCAAGACGAAATCATTTGCTTGGGATAAAAATAAGTAATATGAACACTAGCGTGAACTTTGGTGAAGATCATTTTTATAACTGCTTTCTTGCAAACTTTGTCTGTGGCAATGACAAATCATGAAACTGGGAATTTTGTCTCTTTTTTGTTCATTTGTCCAAATCCATGGATTTTCATGTGATTTTCTGTCTTCACCTTGCCTGTTTATAAAAGAAGATACAAAAAGAATAATAAAGTAGAAAACATTATCGACGCCACCATCCTATCACCGCCCTACGATCACCTACGATCACTAACACAAAGATTATAGGCCTATATATGTAAATCCCTTCCAGTCTTGCACAGACTCTAAGGACTTAATATTAACCCAGGATGTAGCAATAGACATGGTTCATTGTGAGAACTTCCCATTGACATACTACACTGCTCACAAATATTAGGGGGATATTTCATTTTGAAATATCAGCAAATAATTATAATACCTACACCCAATCATAAGCTCTGTAATCTTTAAGAATTTTGGATATTCAAAACAAAGTTGCGTTTTGTTTAGCAAAAGACTCCATGCTAAAAAAAAAACCCCCATTATTTTATCCTTGTGTGAAAATTGTGTTCCTGCATATACTGTCATGTTACTTGATATACTGTATACACATACATGCACATACTTACAGACATCATGTGACAGGATGTCATGACAGGTTCACACCACAAAGACAAACCCCTACATTATCACATATAAACTGTGCACCATTTTTAATGGGAGAAACGAACCAGAGGTCAAACTTAAAATTCACCTACATTCTGGCATCTGTCACTGTGATTTGCTCAAACTAGCAAACAATAACCTAAATCAACCCAGTCTATGTAAACTATTAAGAAAGGGTTCCTTGGAAGTGTACTTCAGCACTGTTCTGAACGGAAAACACAACTGGCAGTCATTTGCTCACAGTGAATACGCATATTGGTTTGTCTCTGGCGTTGTCAGTTCAGTGTGATTAAAGCAGTCAAGTATTATTATATAACGTTTTATCAAATGGCTGTGGTTTTATGGTTGTAAATTATACTCAACATATCAAAAGCAGCTTACATTTGTCTCATATGACCCAGTTAATGATTCGCATCATGTTTTAGTAAGAAAGCAATCCATGAATTAAAGCTAGCAACAGGGCGCATATGTCCTAGGCCTTAGAGACACTGAATAAGTAAGCAAAACCTATATATACACATTTAAAATGGTTAAAGAAAGCTACACTTTCCAATTCCCATTATTTTAAAATGGTAAAAATTTCTTTACATGTTGATCCACCCCATATTTTGCAGATGTGTCTGCCACTGCAATTTGTCTAACCAATGCATTACCATAAAGCTATTCTTCTAAATCAGCAGTATATTATGGTGAGCAGCTTGACAGTACAGCTTCATGTGGACAGAGTTGGTCTTGTCTTAAGCGTTTAAAGAGCTACAGTTACCTATAGGCTACTTCATCTGAGTGTATACGGGGTAAGAGAGATGACACATAAGGATAGGGATTTATTACACAGAGCATGTAATTTATTAAGCTGTACTACTTTTCTTCTTCCTGTACATTGAGTTTCCAAAAAGTTAGTGCAACTTGAGTAAAACTGATTGGGTTCATCCAGCAGACCATTGCAAAAGTCCTTGCTACAGCAGGAACTCACACACTCACACTGACACACACACACTGACACACAGGCACACACACACACACACACACAGGCGCACACACACACACACACAGGCACAGGCACACACACAGGCACACACACAGGCACAGACAGACAGACACACACACACACACACAGACAGACAGACACACACACACACACACACAGACAGACAGACACACACACACAGACAGACAGACAGACACACACACACAGACAGACAGACACACACACTTTAACCCTACATTTTCCTCAATCAGGGTTGTGGGGGCTCTAGTGCCTATCCCTACAGAACACAAGCCACATGTGTAAGTTAGACAGGGAAAGCATGCCGGGTCATATGGCTGTGAATCGATCTCCACTCCCTCAGAAACATCATGTGATGCTCGACCTAACCGGAAGGCATCACAGGGACCCATGGCCGAGCAGTGGTGGGTTAGCATATTATCCCATTATAGACATATTCCTAAAACCTAGACATCTTAACATATTATTTAAAAATTAATGGGCTTTGTTTTATTGTATGAATCTGACTTATAGCATTCACATTTACTTCACATATACATTATCAACTGACCAAGACAAAGAACTTAATCCTCCAAGTCTCCATGCTGAACAATAGTGATCTACCCGGCGCCCACTATTTCATACACTACACAGTAGTGCACTTGTGTAGGGAATAGACTATAATTTGAGGCGCAGCACAAAGAAAGCGTCACGTGACTCGCGACTAGACAATTCTTCATTCTCAGTTTAATCGAATTATGGCCAAAGTGTGCGCGAGAACAACTGTTTATGATCCGCATTAAGAGTTACATGACAACACAACGACGCTTTCAGACAATAAAAACACAGAGACGAGGCCTGTGGTTTTCTGGCAACGTTACAAACACTTATGGCGTAGTAGTTAAATTGATAACAAATATTTAAACATTGAAAGGTTTTTTTTTTTACATGAAGAGTAGTGTTTTAAAAAAGAAGAATTACCGTGTAGACATGAAGCAAACAACACAAATATATAGCGATTGGTCATATAACAATGGATTACGCCACCGTAATAAAAGTATGTTGTGTATAGTGTTATAGAATTCTGCATAATACACACACAGTATTATTCCTACTCTGAAAGCTTTGTTTCAATTTGCGAGCTTGTGAGGACTTACCCAAAAGAACAAAGCAAGCCACAGAGGTCCACAACTGATGTTTATGGGCCATGTTTTCAGCGGAGTAGCTAAATAATAATCAGAGACCTTATGTCAGTACTGACAGCACTCAATAATGCCGACGCGCTCAGTCCCGCTCTGATCAGAACAGACTTCCTGGTCTTTGTCTACCGATTACTGTCGGTTATTGTTAAATCCTGCACTGTATTTTTTAGAAGAGAATCAGAATTGTGCAAGAATAAAGCAGCTCCTTCCTTCAACACCGGGAATGTTCCAGTCATGTGAGTCAGGCCGAGCCGCCCAACGAGCGGTCACGTGCTCACTTAGAGACCACAAAAGTTTGGTTTTTAACACGTTAGCGTCGAATAAAACCATACTTTAACCACGCACATGGTTATGTCAGTGCAATCGGATTCAAATACACCAATTCTGGTCGTCATTTCTATAACATAACAGGTTCTGGTCACCTACGCGTTATAGGTCCAGGAAATGTTTTGCGCACACGTCATCTGTCCTGCACAGTCTGCACTCACTATCAAAAATAATTAGATCCATCTGTGGAAAACAAAACGCAAACTCTGAATTAATGTGGAGTACAGTATTATAGAAACGCACTTTTAACAAACAGACACTACAAACATGAACTTCGTGGCCGTTTTTAAAATGTGTATAAAATAATAATCATGACAATTATTTCACTTGGTGACAGTCCATGATGCTAGCCTGCCACAGTGGTGACCCTGGTCCTTGTTTGAGTCTTCGGGGTATTGCCTTCCTGTCGGGACAGCATTTTGGATTTCACCGGGTTGCCCCAGCTTTGTATAATGTCAGCAAGGGATGTGTTTTGTACAGCTACATTATGGCAGCACAGCGTTGTATAGTTTGTGAATAACTATATCAGGGTTAGGGTTCTGGGGGTCACCTTTGAGTATGTTAAGCTTCTGTTTAGAATAACACTGCTGTAAGGGTTGACTAGACTGTTTTTTCGAAACACATTTTGTTGCGCACTGTCTTCCAGAATTCCATGAAGTCGAAGGTGTGGTTTTAGTGGATAGACCGGGTTTGCTGGTCCTGACACAGAGGCAAGATCAGATCCATGCTTTGTTGCCAGAGGTCATTACCAACTGTTTTGAATAAATCATGCATACTGCAATACCCGCTATAGTAGGTACACCTTTTCAACTGCACGTTAACTCAAATACCTCATCAACCAGTCCCATTGTAGCAACTCAGTACATTTAGGAATGTAGACATGGTCATGACCACTTGATGTCCACAGAGCAGTGCTCTGGGCAAAATTGCTTCCTTGATTCCAGAGATCAGAGGAGAATGGCCAGACTAGTTTGAGCTGAAAGTAAGTCAACCGTAAATGATAAGTCACGACTTGTGCTGCGACATTCAGATGACAGGAAGCCCTTTTTATATAGCTTTTTCCTGGTCAGGCTCACATGGGCTACAGCATCTACCCCTGTGGAACACGGTCCAGTTCAGAATAGGGATCAGTAGAGAAATGTTACCACTTGGGACTTGGTAACCCCGATCTTCGCACTGGGTGCCAATTGCAGCTGCACCAGCAAAACGCTACTTATGTTAATACATAAAGAAAGAAGTTGCAATTGGCAAAGCAAAAAAAGGTTCAAATTAAAAGCCATATTCAGCCTAAACTTTTTTTTGTAAATCACTGTTCATTGTGTAGGAAGATTTCTTTGAGTAAGTCATCCTTGTTCAACAATCCCCACATTCAAACTTTGTACACAGTGGCACCGTCATGCTGAAAGAGGAAAGGGTATTTTGCAAATCACCACAAAGTTAGAAGCACATAATTCTTTAGAATGCTGCTGCAGCAGGATTTCCTCAGACCTTCAACTCCTTCATCACTCTCCGGCCATCCAACCAAACAAAGATTTGGCCACAACGGTAAAGAAAAATTAATCATTTGAGAATATTGAAACTGCACCAGAGTACAGTGTTTGCGTACTTTCTTGACCATGTGTTTGGCATTGTGGTGCATAGGCTTGTGTGCAGCTACACAACCATTGACACCCTGTTACATCCTGTAAGAATGTATAGCCTAGTGCTTTACAAACTAGCTGTTATTGCGTCTTGCTGTTTCCACTTCACAACAACAGTACTTAGCTAGGAAGTCGAAGGTAGTCAGAATTTTAATAACATGTTAAACTGGGAAGTGTTTCAGGTCCACTGTCATTTTACTGCCCATGTCTGCCTACGGAAATTGCATAGCTGCTTGCTTAATTTTATGTACCCAAAAAGATAGGTGTGGCTGAAATGGTCAAACCCACTAAACAGCATGTTGTTCACATTCTTTAAGTTTTATATAACGTAAGAATAGCGGCATGAACTAAACATGATAACACTGTGCCACTGCTATTAGTAATTTTGGGACCATTTAGTTTTGTAATAGGAAAATTCTACTTTATAATAACATTTAACCAAATTAGTTTCAACAAACTAAGAACTATTAAAAAAACCATTGGATATTTACAAGGTTTACGTTATGATCTATTTAAACCCAAGGCATTAATTCAGATAATAATAGGGTAAATACCCGTATACGCAAAATAATCACTTAGTGTTTCTATTGGTGCATGTCACAAACCCTAACGTCTACATTTTAACTGGTGGAAATAACACCTAAGAAAACTTGCAGTCCCATATTTTAATGCCCTCTAGCAATACATGCAACATGTTATTGTTTTGTGTAAAAGTGTCACAAAAATTTTAAAACCTGCGTGCACCATAAAACAAAAACTAACAACACGTTTTTCAATCGAGAACTTTCCAGGAAGTGCCTTAAGAGCTTAAATGTCACCACTGAGACATCTGGTACGGGGTTAGGGCAAGGTAAAGCAATTAAAATAAAACAAGTAAATAAAAAGAGCCAAACAAATTTCATAAATGTCCTTACCACTTGACTTTTAACCAGTTATACAGAATAAACAAGCAGTAAGAAGTGTTTTGAAACAAATTCTTAATTTATGAAGTTCTGACATTAGCTCACCATCTCACTGACCCAACACACATTGTTAAGAACTACAGTGGTTCCCTATAATCCTGCACTGTGTATTTTTCAAAATGTAATTTTACTGGGTGTTTTTTTTAAATGACTAAAATCCACTTGTTTATTAACTGACCTGCATGTGGTGACTAATGCAGTCATTTCATATATGCAATAACTCTGATATTGGGAATAGTATTTACAGATGAGGGTTTAAACCAATTGATGTGCAAATGATCGAATGAAAAAACAATGAAATGGCCAATCACAGCTGTCTGACAGACAACAAGCACCTTCCACTGTTCTTCCCAACAGCCGTATCTCCTTTGGATTAGGAACAATCTGTTTCTTCTATGAAAAGAAATGTCAATTATCCTGGGCAAATAAATTAGCCTGGCAATAATGCAATGACAATACAAGTACACAGACTTATATGATTGCTCAGTGGTTTCTGACAATAAAAGTAATACAGAGAACTGAAATCTGTTTGAATTCAAATCAGTGTTGTGGTATGTGCCTAATACTGGTAATGTTCAGAGGACAAACTTAATCACATTTTAACTGAGAAGGAAGTAGTACTGCATGCCTTAAATAGAAACATTCACAACATGGAAAATACTTGTGCTTACACTGAAGTTATATCATAAACTTGCTTTTGTTACTATTTACAAGAAACAAGAACCTGTGTTTCCTCACAAGTTTACAACCGTGCTCCTATTTAAAACACTTTTCTGGTTAGATAACTGCCGTATTTAAGTGATTTGTTAGAATCTTCATGTGGTTAGTCCTGCCCATACATTTGACTCATGCATATCTAATTTGGCCACCATTGTACAAAAATGTACACAAGATAAAGTTTAAAGGTTGTTTAAAGGTTTGTTTCACACTGGAGTAACAAGGTTGAGGTAATGCAGAACAGAATGGAATGTACAGTGGAAAAACCATCTACTGTTAACCACCCAAAGGTTGATTATATTTGAATTATATGTCTATAACTGTCAGGCACTATAAGGGGCTCAAACCAAGCAGGGTTAAATGTGTCCGTCCAGGAAGATGATGCGATCTGTGTTACTATAGAAATTATAAACAATACGTGTTTATGCATGGCAGCAGCAACTTGCTAGCCCACCACCATGAAGACCCAGGTGCCCTAGACATTTAGCATTAGCAGTTTCTGAAGAAGCAAGGGATCATCCCAGATGAAGGCATCATCCCACACGGGTACAACAGCAACGCTCGAGATGGAGGAGTGTCTCATTTAGGGGTACACTTCTTGTGCCCAATTAATTACAGGATAGGGGCTCCAGATCCTAACAGCCTTCATCAGGATTATTTGCATTAAAACTAGAAATGCAAAAAACAAACACATACAAAACCTGCAGCTGGCATGATTTTAAATCAATTCATTCCTAACATCAGCTGACCAATCAAAAGGAGAAATTTGTATAAAAGACAATTCATCTACAGCATGAGTCAAAAGTCACCAAACACCCTTTTATTTTATTAGAAACAAAAGGGAACAGGACATATCTGCAATCCACAGCAAGTATTGTGCGAAGGGGCCTATGTCCAGAAGATGGCCGCCTTCTTGAAAGCAGCCATATGAGATATAGGGAAACTTTTTTTTCCAATGGGAAAGTGGTCATGCAGTATCTCAGAGAAGACCATAATCCATAATATTCTCTGAAATTGATCGGCCCAGAATTGCAATATCTTTTAACAACACCGAAATTTTAAAAAATGTGGTTGTGCGTCACATGTAACTGAAGATGGTCTTGACGATTCTGAGGTCCAGGGAACACAGCTGCAATATCATAGATGCAAACTTCAACAACCAACACCCAGAAAGATCACCAATTTCACACAGCACTGTTGCATTCCTCATAGCCAAATTTTGATAAAATCGGGACTGTGGATGACAGAAGATTGCTACTGCTGAAAAAACCTCAACAATAATTTTGGGGGAATTTGCGAAAAGTTGCATGCGATTTGTCCTGTGACTTTTGACTCAACCTGTATATATTCCACATAATAATCATGCCAGTGTCTTGCTGTGATGCCACAGACTCGAAAATTCTAATTAAATATGGTTTAATTCACATCTTTCTGCACTTACAAAGTATATAATTTACTGGTCTACAAAATGTAATGAGCCAGGGGTTGGTCAGAGTATTTAGTGGTGAATTATCAGGACTACCAGAAAAAAAGAAAAAAAAAAAAAACAACCAAACAAACAAAAACAAAACACACGCAAACACAAACACACACACCCCGGACACACATACACAGACACACTTGTGCATTGTTAAGTCATAGAAAAATCAATCACTCAATTGTCTCTCAGAACATAAAGCCTAGTCCATTGTAGAATCACATTCATCAATATGCATCTTCTTGTGTAAAATGCTTGTTTTTTTCCCCCCCAGATTTTAACAGCCTGAGTGGGAACTCCCTCCTGAAGTTAACACTCATATTGAACTTAAGCTATTAAACTAGCATTTTTCTACATAAACTAACAAGTCTAGCAAAAACGGAATTATAATTCGACAAAAATTAAGAGCATTGGACATCAGACTGCTGAGTGGACACAAACAATCACAACAAAACTCAGAGTGAAAAAAGTGCTTGCTTGTGGAAATCCTCAGCTAAGCATCCGCCTCATGATCTGCCTAAAGTCACTCTTTAAACTCCACCCTCCAGAGTACAGTGTGCCTCGCTGCCTACCCTGCTCGCTCTGGGTGGGTGTCGCTGGGGTGGGATAGAATCTGTCCCGGTGCCTGTCAGAGTCGAAGTAGGAGCACACAGCCCTGCTAAATGGACAGACCAGTGAAACCAGTAGATCTGCCTGTGTCTCCTTACAGGTTCTCAGGCGACATAGTGGTACTGGTTGGGGTTCTCCTTGTCTCGTTCCATATAGTCTCGGTCAATGAGGGACTCGATTCGCTTCTTCAAATCACCTGGCTGGTGAGAAAAGAGTGATTGATTATTTTAAAAAAGAAGTAGAAGGAGTGATAATACTTAACGATCCCAATTGCATGTATCATCAAGAATTCTAAAGATACATATGACAAAAACAGAGGCTGATCAGGTTTAGTTAACTACTGTCATTCTGGATAACCATGTCTGCCAAATGCCATGAATCATACACCAATCAGCCATTATATTACAAACACTGACAGGTAAAGTGAATAACTCTTGGCAGTGTGATGCTCTGAGCATCGTTGAACAGTTTTAGCTGGATTCACTTCCTGGCAAGCCAACACTAGGTGGAAAGCACGGCCAGTGTCACCTCCTCCTCACTCTTAATACTGGAGGATGCTCATGGATGTGTGTTCAGACCCCTCTTGCACTCCCAGTTCACCCCCGAGCGTAGAGATTTTGCAAATGACACAACAATTGTAGGCCTGAACGACGATGACAATGAGATGGCCTACAGAGAGGAGGTCTGCTTCCTGACATAGAGGTACCAGGAAAGAAACCTTTCCCTCAATGTTGACCAAACAAAGGGGCTCACAGTGGACTTCAGGCAGCAGGAAAGACAGCAAACTTCCATCATCATAACCAATGGCCAATGCAAAGAGGGTCAGCAGCTTCAAGTTTCTCGAGATGATCTTTCATGGACAGTACAGGTGATGCACAGGTGGTGAAGAAGGCACGACAGCCCCTTTTCTTCCTCAAAAGGCTGAGAAGGTTTGTCATAAACTTTTGCATACTTTGTATGTTCTATAAAGGAGCTGCACTGCTATTGCTACAGAAAACTTGGCAGAGGGTGGTGCGGATAGCCAGGTACATCACTGGGGATCAGCTCCCAAGTCTTCTGAACTTATACACAAGCTGCTGTCTGACAAAGACCAGAAAAATTCTAATGCTGCTGTCTGTTGTCACAGCTGCTGAACGGCAGGAGGTACAGCAGCATATAGTCCCGCTTCTTTCCCAAGACCATTAGGATTGAGCCAGTAGTACCAATGTAAGAGCAATGTACCGACAACCATCTTATAATGGAGGAACAGTGCAGTACTTACATGTCCTTGACCTTGTCTTAAGCATATTAAAAGGTCCCTGCCCCCAAAAGTCACATCCATGTAAATGCGACATGACAATAAACATGACTGACTGGTTCAAAACAAAAACCCACTCATATCTACCTCTGACTAATGTGTGCCAAGTACATGGGTACGTGCCCAACTTTCATATTCATACATTTTATTCATATTATTTATATTATCAACCGGTTCACTTTTACCCGTGTCTGTAAATGCAAGTGTTACATACGTTCACATTCGGCTAACTTAATCAGTAATTGAAACTTAGGAGTTGTACCTTGACAGGAAACTTGAGCTGGTTGTAGAGTTCTGACACCAGTAAAGTGTGGCTTAGGGTCTTTCTCATCTTCATGATCCTCACCACAGCAGCATCTATCTGGTACTGCCTGTCCTGGAACACTCGCTCTGTGGTGCTCACCTGCTCCTCAACCTGAGAATTAAATTTTTTTTTTATTAATTAATTGAAAAGGTCACAGCAGAGGGAAAAGTTTTCTCATACTTGGCCCACCAGATATATAATAAACTTCCCACTTTAGTTAGAGACTCGGACAATCTCCAAATTTTTAAGTCTAGGCGAAAAAAAAAAAATCATTCTTATTCATGCATGCTTTTGGTTAGACTGGAATGCATGGCTCGGGTTTGCTCTAGCTTCTGGGCTGTTACCTTATGGTTCTTCCCCTTTAGCTATGCTGCTATAGTCAATGCTGCCGAAGTCTTAAGCTGCACATGACATCAGTGATTGATACTAGACTCTGTGCTCTTAACCAATAAGTAGCTACATTTTCTCTTTTCTCTCCGGGGTGATGTTCCGGTACCAGTTCCAGCACCACACACTTAGATGTTCCTCCACCTCAGCATCACTCATCACTAACAATAACTTCATTAACAATAACCTGTCCCACCATGCCTGGATCCTACCAGAGTGCTACCCTATCACCACGGTGACCTTATTTCAAGTCTCGATAGTGAATAACACAGACACTGATTGGTTGTATCTTGGGGTGGGGAACACTGCACAGTCCCATGTTGGCCTGGCATCACATTCACGACTCATGTCAGGTGATTATTCTGGCATAGGCTTTGGATCCATCTGCAACTGTAACAAGCTTAAGTGTGTACAATAATAGTGGTAGACAGAAATACAAAAGCTCCGAAGAAAGACTGGGGAATTTAGCCAGATGAGTGATCTATGGAATGAAACCCTACCGTCTCCTTCATCTGTATCTGGTTGATTTTAATGCGGAACAGTTTATGCTTGAAGTCGTTATTAAAGTTGAAGCGATCTCCATCCTCAACGTCT
The DNA here is from genome assembly GCA_034779995.1 of Parotocinclus haroldoi. Classification (NCBI taxonomy): domain Eukaryota; kingdom Metazoa; phylum Chordata; class Actinopteri; order Siluriformes; family Loricariidae; genus Parotocinclus; species Parotocinclus haroldoi. Next base: position 16,802 of record JAUZST010026448.1, on the reverse strand, counting down.
TTCCCCCTGGGATTTTTGTTAAGCACACGAGCTTTGCCACAGGCCAGAGACTGCAGAGTACGTTTCAGCTCACTTTCCTCTGCAGAAACAGAGACATTAATTCATTAGTTCACAGTTGCTGATAGCTGTACAATGATGTATAATGTTTGGATTTTGTATCCGGCGTTCTGCACACCTGCTCTGTTAACGGTCATGCCATGTTCCGAATAAACAACTACAACTAATGTTTCAGGTCGTTTTCTTCCTAAATGACACATATGTGATTCATAATCTTACTTTCTCCTTTTATACAAAGAGGAATTCACTTATGACACTTCTTACACTTTTGCATGACCATAACTCCTGAAATAAGGAACCTACAAGTCTTCCTGAAAAACTCCAGAAGATTTTCTACCTTTGTATTTTGTCTATCGCATTGATGAGCAAGTTGTTCAGAAGACTGTACCCCACTATAAGACATTATGTTAACTGACACATCACTGATGCAGAAGCCTCTGCTCCCTCAGAAAGTCCATGGTGTACACATGTGAACAAGGCAGAAGGTACCACCAGGACTCAAACCTGGGTCCCTGAGGTGGTGTGCTAGCATATTAGATCAAAGCAACATCCAAGGGGTCACACAGTGACTAATGAAGTGCACACAATGTGACCAATATGTGCAAACAAAACAGACACAAATGCATTATCAGGTACTTATTTGTGTGTACTCTTGATCATCTCCTCACACCATCCTGAGCTACCTTCATTAAGATTTATATTTTAATGTCATTTAGCAGACACCTTTGTCCAGAGCAACTTACAAGTCATCCAGTCTTACAATCCAACCTATTGTGGCTTAGGGTCTTGCTCAGGGACCCAACTGTGGCAGAGGTGGGATTTGAACCCTGGACCTCTTGGTCCACAGTCCAGTACCTTAACCACCAGGCTACCAGAGGCTACATACAGTTCATAATGTACGACTTTCAAATTATCTAAAACAACTGCTTCTCATGCATGGTGTGTCTTGTTTTTTCATAATACCATTAACTCTCCTTTCAACTCTAACAACAATTTCATTATGTTTACTGGGTTTCTAATGGGCAGCACAATTGCTCAGTGGGTAGCGCTGCTGCCTCACAGAAAGAATGTCCCAGGTTCAGTCCCAGGGTGGAGTGGCCTGGGTACTCACCGTGTCTGTGTGGGTTTACTCCGGGTACTCTGGTTTCCTCCCACAGTCCGAAGACATGCGCGTTAGGTTAATTGATTACTCTAAACTCGCTAAGGTGGCCACTGATGCTCATAGCGACGTTAAAGAAGCCAAATAAACAAAAACAAACAGGGTTTCTAATTGTATTATGTGTTTTCCATCCACATTTCTGTACTTCAATATTAAATCATTAATCAATTTTAACACTGAATGTTTATTATAGGTGAACTTCTCTTCTGAAACTGTAAAATTAGAAGTTATTGTTTATTAGCACAAAACCTCTCTATGCAACATAAAAAAAAAAATCATAAAAACACCAATAGCCACCTAAAAAGTGCACGAACACAAACTGAAAAAAATACTTAAATTATTGGGATTTTCCTACTGTGAGTGAGCAGAGAAACAAAAACGACATCAGAACATAACACGTGTAATTCTCTTTTACTGTCATTCCAGTAAACATATAAGGAAATTAATGTTTACCTATTCCAGTAGCTGTTTGGATCTCCTCTAATGTAAACTCCTCCCCTTCATTGAACATGAGCAGGACAAGTGTCTGGAATAATGACACCTGCAGCTCCTTTTTACCCTGCAGACAAAGGAAGTGATCTCAGATGGGCTAATATAAACAAAACAGATATTCATAATATATAAGAGTAGCGATTTCAAGACCAACCTCCTTAAACTCAGCTTTAAGCACTGCATGACCTAGTGTGGGCTGCCATTGGAGTTTCCGGCCGCTGTGCTTCCCGAGATAGAATGCTTTGAACACCTCCTGAAGTTTCACCATCTAAAGGTATGGATATCACTTTGTCATGCATATACACACACACACATGCCCCAGCACCTCCCGTCTACCCCGAACAAACTTTTAGACAAAGATGTTCTAGTATTTAGTGCTTAGAAAAGCTTAAGGTTTCTGCTTTCCCAAGCAACAACACAAACCAGGAGCAGGAACTAATTACAAAACACCTTTCCCTCCTAGATTAATCCTAATAACAAACAGCGTATCAGTATTTGACGGGAGACTGCACACTAAAAAGCAGTTTATGTAAATAGCTGTTTCATTATTGCATTCCCATCATTAGATTAAGAGGCATTAATGAAGAAGTAAATAGTGTTGTGTAATCTATAATTTCTTTGTTACTCTTAATCAGCACACCTGCCACCCAGTGTTGGCAGGTGATTAAAACAATTCTTTTGGGTCAATCACACAGTTTTACTGTGTTAAATCACATACATTTATTAGCTCCTACGTGGCCCAAAAGATACATGCTAATGCAAGTGAACAATATGCCTCAAGAAAATGCATTTATCACTATGTAAAAAGTATTTCATAATATTCTTGATAACAATTATATTAATAATAGTATTACTAATCCGCCTGATCGTGGCCAGGGTCACAGGAGAGCAGTCCGTCTAGCCAGCGCCATAGTGGTGCAAGGCAAGAGCAACCATAGACAGAAAACCAATCCATAGTAGGGCACATGCACTCACACACTAGGGACACTTTAAAGACACCAATTAACCTTCTTTGGACTGTGGGAGGAAGCTGGAGCACCTGGAGTAAACTGGACACTGAGAGGACATGCAGACACTGGGCTTACATGCAAACTCCACAGAAAGGACCCAGATTGCTCCACCCAGGGATCGAACCCAGGAGGTTCTTGCTGTGAGGCGATAGAGATCTGATAAATTGCCGCCGAGGCATCTCGATTACCTTTACAGTGCAAAATATTCATTTTTATTAGATGATTTTATAAGAGAAAGCAAGCACAATGCTTGTCATCTTGTGTGCCATGGAACAGCACATGTAACTGGCTGACTTTGTTTACTACTCTTACCAATTCTATTCCCTTTATACTAATGAAAGTCAATGCAGTATGTAGAATGTAGGGATCAACTTAACATCTGTGCAACAGATTAATGACATTACAAAAAAGTTTGAAAACGTTATCAAGCGTACAATGCGTAACGTGTTCACAATTACAGTTTGAGTATACGCCGCTTCTATTTCTATCAGTAACAAATAATTTTCAAAAGGAATAAAGTCTTCTTGGAGAAGACTCTCCACTCTGCCGCCTGCTTTTAAAGCTGCCTGCTCTTAATTGCATTTTTAACTAGTCTGAGTGCTTTTTAGTGCAAACTATATTCTACGAAAATTATGAATAACAGACGCAAAGTATTTTATATTGGCTTAGGCTCTACATCAGGTTATGTGCTAATTATTTTCCCCACCCATTCCTAGTAGACATTTATATAAATAAATATATCTATCATGAAATACCTAACACACGTGTCTGATCTCATGGTTTAAATATAAACACAATGAGATCATTGTTTCAAAGCATGATATTGGCGTATTAACTTCAACTCCAATACGGAACAAGTACATTTCAGTTCACACACAAACCTCAGTGGGCAGATGGACCTCCATGGGGGTATAGGTAGGCCAGTAGCCCATGGTAAGAATGTTGACTGTCAGATCGATGTTGCTGGGTTCACTCTGGTTCTGTATGTACTGAAGATGGCATGAAGTGATAAGCATGAGCTCAAAAACCTAACCACATATTCAGCCAGTATTTGTCAGAAATAAAACCGAAACAACTTAATCACACCACTGCATCTGTGACCACATGTGATATCGTCTCATTTCTGTGACATTCATGACTCTCGGGCAACAAGGCTAGGACTACAACGATATTAGCAATGCATGGGTCTCACTGATGCAGTCAAGAAACTCAAATATCAAACCAAAATCAAAATCGGTTTAGAAGAAAAAAGCACATAATTTGGTCACCATTTTCTGAAGGTATGTTCGAGTTCATGGAATAAGTTGTGTACCTGTTTAAACTGGATCATGATATCTTTGGAGAGCTCCATGTCCTTGAACATGCCCTCGAGTTTGCTAGTGAATGCTGCTCCACACTCTGCAATAGAGCACAACCATGTATCACATCACGTCTGAGAAGAGATTACTAATTAGGATGCAGACTGTGCTTCATTCCTTTGGATTACAGTAATGTTATAGGTAGAATGTCTAAGTTTCAATTGTAACTTGTTATCTTGCATGTTTGACAATTTGATATGACAAACATAAGTCAGGTCTTATATATATATATAAGCCTTGTGTTTATACCCAATTACAGAGACCCAGGTTCCAGGCCCAGCCCAGAGGCCATCTTGGTGGAGTTTTCATGTGCACCCTGTGTCTGAGTGGGTTTCTTCCCACATTCCAAAGACATGCATGTGGTCAATTGATGTAAGTGAGTGAGAGAATAAGTGAACATTCATGTGGCAAGCAATGGACTGGCACCCTACCTAGGGTTGGTTCCTGCTTGCACAACACAAGTGCTTAAACTTACTTTGGTCTTTATTTAATTGCAGAATGAACTCGAGATGTTGACATGTCTTTGTCAACTTTATTTAATTTGTTAATAAACATCCATTCCAGCATTTCAGGCCTGCCCCACATTCCAAACAAGCTGGCATGGTAAAGCATTTACCACTTTGTAATATTGCCATTCCATTTCGCAGAGGAAACGGCACAGTTTCGGCACAGAGGGTACCAAGCAATTTAACTTCTTGGGTGTTATTTTGTCCAATTCGTTTCTTGATTGAATTGGTTAATGATACCATACACTTTAATAAATATACTTTTAAAAAATCTTTGAGGTACATTGGTTTTAAACATTTAAATAATTTTCTCACACATTTGTTGACAAACAAGATCCACTGCTCATCTTTGCTGATCAAAGACAAGATTTTCTCAGCCTTTCCTGGATGTTGCATTTTTACCAAATAACATTATAATCCCCTGTTGACATCACCATTACTAGCTCTAAATTGCCCCGTCCCAACTTTTTTGGAATGCGTTTCAGGCCTGAAATGCAGAAACTGATCTTTTATTAACAAATGAAATAAAGTTGACTAGACAAAAATTAATATTTCATGTTCACACTACCTGCAATGAAATAAAACTAAACACAAAATAAAAGTAAATGTAAGAAACACTGTTTTTATGTGCATTTATCATACTGTCCCAACATTTCCGATTTGGGTCTCACCAATATTACAGCTCGTTATTTTTAGTTAATTAATCTAGCCCACCAATACAGTGACACAGGATCATGGGAGTGCATTCTGGCAGAATCCCCTTCTGAGCTCTGAGTGATGAGCTGGTGCCCCATCTAGGGTATCCTTTCAACTGTACCAACTGTACCTGAACCCTACCAGGTTAAAGCAAGGCTACAATCAGAGACTAAAGGTTGGATATAAGGAAGAAATTGAAATTTCACTGAGGAAAACCTCAGTCAGCTGATTACCATACCTACCATTGTTGCTCATGAAACATGTGACAGCAAACACTGTCAGGTCTAGTGTCAAACCACAAAAGTGCAGCTTCCTGTTCACATGACCATGTGACTTTAGAGCAAAAGCACAAAGAACACCGTCAGGAATTTACCAAGTGGAGTTTCCAGTCTTACAAGCAATTGTTTACAGCTAGCAAATGCAAGGTTTAGGGAAGGAGAATACTTCTTACTTCCCATTTACAAATGTGTATCAAAAACTGGTGCTAAAAAAATCTTACCATGCTTGAGTTTGGACAGCATGGATTTCTCAGCATCTACAGAGGCACTTTTGCCCACCAGCAAGCGTTTGGCCAAATCCTTCTTGTAGAAAGCTTCGAACACATCTTTACCTGCAGAGGTGGATGCAGACAGTCAAACAGTCAGCATGGGAGCAACAGTAGGTAACAGGTTAAAAGAGCAGCAGCATATTTTGATGACGGGTGGATACTTTTACTGTGGTCTTAATTGGGAGACGGCTGTAGTTCATTTTTGAAAAACCACAAACTATTACACAGACACAAAGAAACACTACCATGGATAAAGCGGAAAATGATCATGATCTTGTCAAGGATTCTCTCCAGCTCTTCTTCTGTTGCCTCTTTGTTGCCAGCACGAAGTTTAGAGTCTACATATTTAGCTGCAAGGGGAAAAAAACACACACAAACGGAAAAAAAAGTTTGATTCACATAAAAGAAACTGTAGCTTAAATGTTATGAAAAAAAAACCCTGAGACACTAAAGATGGTATTTGGTCGTCACACTCTCAGCTGATCTTTGAATTTAGTGAGGTTTACAGAGCCATTCAAATTGACGACGTCATGGCATATGTCTGTGAGGGTTTTCAAAAGCACACACTTCAGCTGATTTATTGCTTATCACTAGAAATGCTCAAAAAGTCCACAGAACTGGACTAGAGGAAGGGCAAAATGACTCAGCATTAGACACTTCACCATAGATTTGGGCCTTTGCCTAGTTTCTTTGGTCATTTCTTTGACTAGTAACAAGTCAGATGTATCTGACATTAGGAAGGAATTTAGTTTAAAAAAAAAAAAAAAAAAAAAAATACTGCATATTTTCTGCATTCTGTTTAATGAAGGACTTTACTTAATGCACATTAGATTAATGACACAGTGATGATTTGACAAAGTTAGTTGAGCTTTAGAATTTAGAAGTAGATCAAGCGAACCCAATTAAACAACAAGTATTATACTTGGTCATTTATTTACTGAGGAAAGTTTATGTGTATTAAATATATGGGAGTATCAAAAGCATGGGAACCTCTAGGATTATCAGTAAATTTGCTAACATTACAGTTAATTGTTTTATATCACTAGGTTGACAATCAGGTGAGTGGGTGCCCTGTTGGGTTTGAGAAAAAATAGATCTTTTAAAGTTTGATCTTCTCAAAACTATTTGTAGAAGTGATTCATGGTACAAACAAGGAGGACCTCAGACAATTACGGTTGTTGTTGCACAGTAGGTTGAAAAAGTCTTTTCTAAACCAAAGATCTCTAAAGGAGCAAGGCATGTTGTAGTCAGTGAGGTTGCAAATTAACTTCTAAGCAACTAAAGGCGTCTCTTACAATCCCAATTCTAATGAAGTTGGGATGTTGTGTAAAACAGAAAAAACAGATGATAATACAATGATTTGCAAATCCTTTTTAACCCATATTCAATTGAATACACTACAAAAACAAGATATTTAATGTTCAAATGGATAAACTTGTTTTTGCAAATATTCCCGCATTTTGAATTTGATTCCTGCAACACGTTCCAAAAGAGCTTCTTTAGGAGTTTAGGAATTCCAAGAGGCTTTTTTTAAACACTGTGTTACATCACCTTTCCTTTTAACAACACGTGTTTGTAGATGGAATTCTTTCCCATTTTTGCTTGATGTACAACGTCAGTTGCACAACAGTCATATTTTGTGCTTCAAAACACGCAACACATTTTCAACAGGAGACAGGTGTGGAATGCAGGGAAGACAGTCTAGTACCCAAACTCCTTTACTATGAAGCCATGCTGTTTTAAGACGTGCAGAATGTGGCTTGTCATTGTCTTGGTGAAAAAAACAGGGACGTCCCTGAAAAAGACGTTGCTTGGACGGCAGAATATGTTGCTGCAAAACCTGTATGTACCTTTCAGCATTAATGGTGCCTTCATAGATGTGCAAGTTACCCATAGGCACTAACACACCCCCATACCATCAGAGATGCTGGCTTTGAACTTTGTGTTGATAACAATCTGGACAGTCCTTTTCAAAGACAATTTGAATTGTGGACACGTCAGACCACAGGACACATTTCCACCTTGCATCAGCCCATCTCAGATGAGCTCAGGTTCAGAGAAGCCGGTGGTGTTTGTGGTTGTTGTTGATATATGGCTTTTGCTTAGCATGGTACAGTTTTAACTTCTGCTTGTAGATGGATTGAAGTGTGTTCTCTGAAGTGTTCCTGATCATATGTTATAATATTCATTAAAGAATGATGTCGGATTTTAATGCAGTGCTGCCTGAGGGATCGAGGGTCACGGCCATTCAATGTTGGTTTTCTGTCTCTGAATCTTTTGATGATATTATGGACTGTAGATGACGAAATTCCTACATTCCCTAAAAATTGCCCCTTTTTTAATTGTTTTTATAACATGTTAGGGGCATCAAATTCAAAATGAGTGAATGTTTAAAAAAAACCCAATTCATTTCATCCATTTAATGATTTGCAAATCATCGTATTCTGTTTTTATTTAATATAACCCAACTTTATTGGAACCAGAACAAGAATTGACATGCTTTTATCTCATTTGTTGTAAAATGGATCGTGTGGGTTTGTTTATGTGACGGAATCGGCTGTTATATAGTAAAGAACAAAGCTGTTTCACACAAACCAACTCTGTTCCTCATAGGCTATAGTGTTTTGTATAGAATACATAACGCAGGAAAGAAATTATAAGCGGCCGTTTCCCATAACTGCAGCTGTTTCAATGGTCAAGCTGCAAAAATAGACTTGTGTTAAAACAAAACGTTTTGATCCTGTCAATGCTTTTTTTTTTAACACTAACCTGTGTGTACTTGTGCCTAAAGGTCTGTCAAACACCTGCTGACTGTGCTCACATATCTCATCTTGGTTCTTACCAATTAGCTCTGCTGGTTTGTTGGGTCTCTTGTTAATAAAGCTCTCGAAGGCCTCCTTCATGGCATTAATAAAGGTCTCATTCTTCTGGAAGCAACCATGTGCTACATTGTCCATTTTATCCTTAAAGTCCAGGAGCTCCTGCACCATGTCCTTATCTTTCTCTGGAGAGCCCACAATCTCACCACCAAAGTTCTGTGTGAGAAAGATGATATTGTTTGGACAAGAGACAAACTGAGAATGAGCTACCTACAGCCATTAGACATTTTTGAGCCGTTGACAACAATTTTTCAAATCACATACTTCCAAACACTAGCACACATGGAAATAAGAACAACAATGTGCAACGTGGAATGTTGCTCTGTACCTTGATGTAATCTCGCCAAAACTGCAACAATACAGAAAGCCCTCCCTTTACTTTACTGAAAAGCTGATACAGCAGTGTCAACTCAGTCACACGATTTTCATCCAGCAATGTGTTGAGACCTGAGGGTCAGAAAGGATAACCATTTTACACAAAGAGACACACATACACAAACACGTAGCCTAACAATACAACAATGCAGACATACCTTTTTGTAATATGGTTGTCAAATTTTCACCCAGCAATTGCTTTTCTATAGCAGAGATCAATGGCTTTCTGTAATGGGCAATGGAATGTTAATGTCCTGTCAACAAAATAACTTAATACCATTGATAATCTAACACACATTTAACTAGACAAAAAAAAAACTTTACTGCATTCCTGAATTATCTGGGCGAAAAGAAATGACTATTTGGTTGCTAAACTAACATATGTCTGGATATATTCACATCTGTAAACATTCTTGAAGATAACCTGGCGTGAACCCGCTGTCATTGTTCTTGAATACTTCTATGCAAATAACTATTCTGAACATCTCAACTAAACACTGTGCTTAAAGAGTTTTGTTTTTAATATAACGTGCATAAAGTGTTTTCCGTGGAGAACAAGTTTTCATGCAATCAGGCATTCTTACGCAAATACTCAAATATTCCTTCTGGAAAAGGAATCAATTATTCTTCTGTTTAACTTTATTTTTTTAACGAATACCATTCAATTTATTAATCTGATAAAAGATTAGAAGGTTGAATACATAGGAAGCCAATGAGTAGACTTCATGTAGGTCAGTAAAACTGAAATTACTGATCCAGGTGTGATTGCATTTTCATGTCACTCTGGCTAGTATGAATGTTATAACTGCTAAGGTAGAACTTACTGAGTGCTCTGATCCAAGTAACTGATGACACGATCATTCTCCTCCTCTAGACGTCGAGCAACATGGTGCAGGTATTCAGGCACCTGGGTACAAACAGACACATATGGACGTTCATGTTTAGGTCTGAATGGCAGGGTGAGGTCTTCTGAAAGGGTATACAGTTAGCGCTCAAAAACCATGTAGCAGCATACATAAGGAGTAAACATTTATAAATGCAAATATGCTTACATCTCTCTCTTGCATCAGTCTTTGACCCTCTGCTGCATACAAGCGATCTGTCTCCATTAGGAACCTGTGTTCGAAGGATTCCTTATACACCTGAGAAAAAAGAAACAATGCTTTACAGTTAAAATACACACACTGACGTTCAATGTTGCATTTGAAATTAGTCTGGCCCATTGATAATCTATCACTTACCTGCAGGTCTGAGAACATTCCCAGTAAGCTTCGCAGAAGACTCCGATCTACAGTCTCACCATTCCTCTCCTGTTCAATTTGCTCCAAAATTCCATTTACTGTGCGACTCTGGACGACACTGTCGCTCACAATGTGTGTCCGAAACAGCTCCAGCCCTGTGTCCCTATAGATAATATTACAAATATATTGCAAGGACACTGGTTAACAAAGATTTTGTTCGATGCAAAAATGCCAGTTTGCTGTGTATTTCTGAATGCGGAATGAAAAATGTTGATGACCTGAACCATCAGATTTTCACACAAATCAAAAACTGACTACATGCCTACTCAATTAAACAAATGGAATAAAAAATATACTTGGTCATTTATCTAATACTTTTATATCTGTGTGTGAAACTTTGCTTTCAGAATCTTGTGTGACCCCAGCAGTAACTGCAACTAAACATTCCTGGGGACTGTTGATCAGTCCTGTAAATCTTCAGAAACTGTTTGATGATGGATTTAGTGGGGTCCACCAAGACTGGATCATTATCCTCTATAATTAAATGAACAGATATAATATTAAAATTTCATTTATTTAATTTGGCTATTAGAGCTACTAGTGGGTAAAATGTGATCTTTTTTAGGTCATAACACAGCTATTTTACTGTTTGTAAAGTAGATTTGATTCTGTTTGAAAGCACAAAACTAGATAAATGAGCCACTGGGCATCTGCAGAAAGAGAACTGGACATGTTGGGACATTCAAACAATGCCCACTCTTGAGTAATAAATATCTGGTGCAGTGCCTCTTGAAAAGTTGTGCTTTTTTTGTATACAAGTACTGTGCTGAAACCTCATCCCTCATTATAACTGAATATGGAAAATTCCATATTCAAATCCTAAAAACCTTCTTTCGCATCCCTCATTAAAATTGCTGAGAATTTTAAAACATTTAAAAACGGATTCAAATTCAGCATAAAAAGTACTCCAAGTGCCTATTTTAGTATGTTGCACAAACAAGTAAAATATTTTGTCCAGTGTTTTTAAAGAGAGTAATGAATATAGGATAGGATAGAAAGAATAGGATTCTTTAGTGTTACCCTACCAGATGGAGGGAAGTAGGGAGTTCTGAAGGACATATGTACGATCCAGAAAGAGAAAAATGCTACGGATCATAATCTGTAAAAAAGAGATGCACCATATTAAGACAGCACACAATACATACATTTCAATATTTTATGGATAAGTTTATTAGGTTTACATAATTAACTAACAATCTGTCTACATCTGTCAACATCTTATGCATTTATCATACTGTTTGTCTGCAGTGGTCCTGCCAGCAGCGGTTCATTCTCTTTAGGAAAGACAGACTGTCCAGGGAGTCTGTGAGAGCGGGTTAAGGAAACTGTGATTATAATAAATATATAATCAAATACATAATAAATATCTAGATCTTTTAGAAATATCTGCTCTGCCAAACACTACAACTCTGACATGATCAGATCTACCGACAACCAGTGACAGACAGCCAGATACCAACTACTGTTAAGTATTCTAAAGTACTGGTATTTCTACTATTTGAGACGTCTGATTTTCAGTGTCTCTACAAGAAACCTGAGCTGAGAACATAATGCCACACATATTTGCTCACAAACAGGAAACACTCATAAGGGTGGCAGACACAAACAAGAACTCATTTTTGATTTGCCAGAGGAATTTTTATATAAAAAAAATATCATCTACTGTGTCATACCAAACACAACACAAATAACTGTACATTCTTAGATACCTTGCTTACCAGTAAATATTGCAAAGAATGTCAGGTAAGATTAATATTGGAATTCATTGATGAGGTGCTAATAAGAATCACAATTATTTGTCAAATAATATTTGTATAATATTTTTAAAATAAAAAATGTACTCCAATTCACTCCAGGGGCACGATTACCCAGAATCACAATATCAGTTGTAGATTAAGCTAACCTTATCTATATAGCTTATCCATTATTACAAGGGTACCAATGTTTGTTGAAATTTGTACTGGGTGTCAAATCTGTAATATTTCAGGGGAGGAAAGACGAAAGAATACGAATAACGTAACAGACTGGCGCCCTCTTCAGGAAAACTAAACACGGGTATAAAGTAAACAGGCAATACCATGTTTACTTAATGATAAACGACTGCGACAAATATCAGTTTTCCACATCTCTTGCATTTTACACACACAGACAGACAGACAGCCAGAAAAGGATATTCTCTAAACTGGTGGATCTGAGCTCGTACATGATCTTCACACACCTGTCGGAGTTGCTTGTACAATATGGGAGAGACTTTGTAAGAGCAGAGGTTCTCCACTGCCTAAAGATAAGAAAGACCAAGAGACAACACAGAATGAGAGATTAAAATATACACCCCAGTGTGATCACTCTGGAATGTTCTGCAAGTTTACTACATTTGAATATACACGGTAGGCAAGGCAACTTTGCCCCACTTGGCACCCACAATATTAAATTACATCAAATTAATTCTCACTTAATTCTCACTCATTTATTAACTGGTCAGTGTAATAGCTAGACCTACAGGAGAGTTTACACTTTGTTGCTGAGGTACACATTTCTCTATCCCATGCATGAATGCGTCATGTGTTGCAGTATTTCTGGTATATTTAAAGAGCTCAATGTTCCTGCTGGTTGAATATTGTCCACTTAACCAAAAATATTCAAGCAAGTACTATCAGATGGTCAGCAACAATGGATGAAGGGCTGCCCAAACAAGTTTGCATCACATATAGCAAAACATTTGACACATGGTCAGTTTAACTATTAATATGGCAGATCCATGTAAACCATAATTAAAATACCAGACTGCAGCATCTGATACCTTTATATCAGTACCATGCCATTATATTCTTAATCCTGGTAATTTCTTAAAAAAAAAAAAAAAACTCTTCAAAAAAGTCATTTAGAGCATGCTGGGTCAATAAAGCTAAGTTATAAAAAATAATACGGCAATCTTATCTCATTAATAGCACAACTTTTATCAAGTTAAACAAAAATCAAAAATTTTGCCTCCTCCTTGTTGATCCTAAAGAATTTCTGAAGAATCCCATTAAAATAACACTACAGAGCCAAAGAAAAAAAAAAGACTAAAATGTCAAAAGAATTTTATTACTTTTTAGTAATTGTTTGACTTCCATCAAGTCCCATCTTATTTGCTGCCTCACATTTCGTTACAGTTTGCATCAAGGCGTTGTGTACACACATGCGCGCGCACACACAAAACTAATTACAACACATAAGATATTCTTATAAAAGTACCTAATGAAATTAATATTTTGCGATATAAGATATCTTGTGAGCCATACAATGGGGTGTGCTGGTTGCTCATTTAGCATCTCCACTAATTCCTAATAGTTTCTAATAGGTTCACAGTGCTTCATATAATATAATATAGTGAAGAGGATTATTTTGCACTCAGCCCATAACTACAAATTCTTCACAGGATCAAGCAGAGAAAATGTGTTTTACAATGATAAAAGATTTTGCACAGTAACACGTTATTAACACACTAACGTCGATAGTCCCAGTAAAAATATTTCAGGTCATCAGTGTTTAGTATCAGATAGGTTTCAAATTGGAATACCTACCTGATAAAGCTCCTCCAGGTTGTATTTGATTGAAGTGCTGTTCTGAATAGCACCAACAGCATCACGCAACTTCAGCCAGGTGTCCTCAGTGTAAGTCTCTGTCAGCTTGGGTCTGTCTGTCCAACACAAGACAAGCTCTTTAAGTGCAATGAAAGACAAGTTACAGCTCCATATTTTACGATGATCCAATTTACAATATTCAACTTTACTATGGGAATCGAATGATTCAGTAGGGAATACATTGAATCAGAAAACATATTCTGAACTTGGAAGCAAGCGCTAAGCAGTGCTAAACTCTCCTGTGCTAAATGAGACATCAGCAGTGCGTCGCTCAAGGAGTGACGTGGTGGGATTGAAGATTTCTGGGAAATGTACTGAAAAATATGTGATGTTTTTGGTTTTTCACTTTAAATGCATTTTGTACGATAGCTTTGTGGGAACTTTTCCCATCGTATAGGGATAAACACACACCTATTATATCTATTCCTTACTTCTGTTGTCTGGCCATTTCGTCGAGCTCCTATACAAATACATTTGCCCTTGCAGATATATATATATATTTACGGACCACATCTCATTTAACACCACATACAACTCATTCAAATGCATTGCTCACAAACATTATGGGATACATCAAAATGAAATATCCCATAATTAAATATCCCCTAATTTTTGTGAGCAATGCAATTCAATGGTTAACACTGCTCACAAATATCTTAAGTGGTGGTAAACCTTTGTGATTTTGAACATTGTGCAAACTTACTGGCCACATTACTGGCATACAACTTTATGGAACAGCTACTAAGGTGTGCACTCAGAAATTGTAGGTAAATGCATTCCAAGCACAATTTATTTTCTTGATCCTGTTAAACTAGCTGAGACTAGTTTGATAATTTTTCATTTCATCAGCATAATATATTTCAGAATGTATTTATTTGGTATGTTCTCCACATATCCACAAGCTGCCTTAATGGAGAGATCATCAGTTACGATCTCCTTAGCTCTAGAGAAAAGGTTAATGAGAACAAGACAGCTGATATCACTCTGTTATGCTGATTCGAAGAGTAGACTGGCTGCTTTAAAAAGGTAGTGGTGCTGTTGAGTTCTGTTAACCATGGTTACCTCCAAAGAAACACATGCATTCATTATTGCGTTGCATCAAAAGGGTTTCACAGTCTGCTTGTAGGATAGCACCCCGATCGACATTTATTGAATCATCAAGAACTTCAAGAAGATTTGCAGTCAAGAAGACTTGGGTGACCAAGAAAGTGAAGCGACACAAGGACCATGTCCTAAAGGGGTCAGCACCAGTGTAGAGCTTGCTCAGGAACTGGTGCCTGAAGGCATCTGAACACACAGTTAGACAAAGGTTTTTAGAGGATGACCAGGAAACTCCCCAGATCTTAATCACACCCAGAACTTGTGGTAAATCCTCAAAAAGAGGATGGACAAACAAAAACCCAGAAACTGTAATCAGCTCTCAGTGATCAGGCGAGAATGGATTGCCATCATTCAAGTTTTTGTCCAGAATAGGATATCCAGAATGCCAAGCAAAATGCAGAAGTCTTAAGGAAGAAGGGTCAACACTGTCTTAGGTCTTAAACTGGATGTCTTTGTCAGTAAACAGCATTACATATCCATCAGAGGCAAAGAATGAAAACCTTCTCCAACTAACCAGTAACTCAAGATCCATCTTGCACAGAGGCTTTGTCCCATTTCTCCATACTAAACAGCTTCAACTCTGTTGTAAGATTTCCTCAAACTGCTCGAATATTTATTTTGCATTATTATCAAAATCCAGACTTTGAGCTGGTCATTCCAGACCATTCTTTCCTTTCTTCTGAATCCATTTGTTATTAAAACAGCATATATGCTTAGGGAAATTTATCACATTCTAATGTAGAACATGCAGGCTTCATTCAGAAGTTATTGTCCATGCAATGACGACAAGCCACCTCGTCCCAGATGCAGCAAAACAGCCTCCAACCATGACAAAATCCCATCCATGTTTCACATAAAGCATAAGTTCTTACTCAGGAATGCAGATGGCTATATTTCCTTTTCTCCAAATAGAACATTACAAATGAATCAGTCCCATTTTGGTATATCATCTAGGGGAAGGCCAACTTCTTTGCTGACTACATATAAATTATTTTACTGTATATAATTCACCACATATTGTTGCAAATAGCAGCGAGACACAGGACCCTGTATTTCTGTCTGCGCCTGATTAATGCTCAGTGTTTTTAAAATGCAATTCTAAAAGTCTAGTGCCTTTGCTAGAGACGAAGCAGTTGTAGTGATTTCATTCAAATATTTGTACAGTTGTATACTTAGAATTCTAAATGAGTTTCAGCAGTGTAATTTTGATCGAGTATTTGTAACTTTAATTATATTAAATAACATGGAAACTGTGTGATTGTGTATATTATGCACACCAGGGACCTTGCTTCAACGCCTTATTTTGCGTAGTGTTTTTTAAACCGTAATTTTTGCTCTGGGAAACGCGTTTATGTTCATAGGTACAGTTTTAAAATCAGATGACACAGGTCGTAATGCAATTGCGTTGAGATGAGATTACATAACAACTGTTTTGACTGTGTTCATTTGGCTACAGTGGAAACTCGCTGGCTAAAGCTGTAATAAAATAACCTTATAGAAGTCACAAGTCTTCTCTGCTTACCTTTGAAGTTCTTGATGACCAGTTTCTTTGATGCACCAGTTTTAGAAGTCAGTGTATTAGGAGACTTTGTCACGCCGTTGCTGTTTTCTGCTAAAGCGTTTGGGTTCTTGTTCTGTCGGCTTTCTTCTGCCATCATGTCCAAATCCAGGCTTTCCTAGCGAGCCAGCTAGCAA
>JAUZST010026438.1:0-30525 GCA_034779995.1 Parotocinclus haroldoi | reverse complement strand
TATATATATATATATATATATATATAATGTATGCTGCTTACAAAAATGAGGGCATTCTTCAAAATATCCTCTAATTTGTTGGCAGTGTACTTGAATACAGTAGCATTCCACCCTGGGGTGTTCAAAATGTGTACGCTAATGTGGGTGTTGTGTAGTTCTGAGGAAGGCTAAGCTTAATGTTCGACTTCCTGTAGTGATATAGTAAAAATATTTACATGGTGGTCATGGCTATAAATATGTATTTAATGGCCGGATTGGAATGCTTATCTGACAGTGTTACAAAGAAGCGAAAATGACTGGTGTTTGTTTTTGGGTTTACTGCTGTAAGAAACCGGTTTCTTGTCAGTCCAGAGATTCGGCCCTTTATTTAATTTGTAGCAAACAGGATTTGTGCCCTTTGCTTATCTTTGGTTTTGTTAGCAGAAGCTTGTATGCGTGGATATATGTGAATTTGCCAATAGTTTGATTATTTAAACTGTTCCAAGCCACAGGTTGACTCAAGTAAGAGAACTCAACAAACAACTATGTGCTAAAGGGATTTCCAGGAAAGGTTAAAAATCTTATTGGCCGCATGCTTTATTGTTATGTTTGTGGCCTCACAGATCTAAAGATCCCTAGTCCTGATTCTAGCCGTGTAAAGTTTGCATGGTCCCCTGAAATTCGTGTGCATTTTCTCGGGGTACTCTGGTTTCCTTCCACATTCCAAAGACGCGTCAAGTGTCCGTGTGCACACCTTCAATTGGATTAAGCGTTTTAACTTCATAATTTTGTACCATTTGTAGATGT
This sequence comes from Parotocinclus haroldoi, assembly GCA_034779995.1. Lineage (NCBI taxonomy): Eukaryota > Metazoa > Chordata > Actinopteri > Siluriformes > Loricariidae > Parotocinclus > Parotocinclus haroldoi. Next base: position 29,739 of record JAUZST010026438.1, on the reverse strand, counting down.
GGTGACATGTAAAACACCTCTTTGTGATGTGGCTCGAGGTCTGTGAACTGAATGCGTAGTTTACAAGTTTAGAAGTTTCATTGCAGATTCTTCTATGCAAAGCCAGTCGAACCGGATTCCTTTCGTGCGTTAATGCCTAACCCGATACGCAAGCTTATCGCATGTACAAAACTTTCCCTCATTGTAGACGTTATCATGCTGTACCAGACACCAGCATTTAAATAAGAAATTTACCTCAGTTGAATTTGCATGTTTGTGTTGTGCTCTATTCAGCTCGCAGGCACAGGAGTCCTGGCCATTGGACTCTGGTTGCGTTTCGACAAGAAGACTGAGGGTCTCTTTCAAGCAACAGACTCCCCTTCCACATTCCTCACAGGTAAAAAGAAAACAAACACTCGCCATTTACGATAAGATTCCAGCGTTCAAAGACAAAATGGCAAGTTGTTGGCCAGATTACCTCATCCAGCCTCCTCTGCAGCCTTCCTTTCTGTTTTGGAATAGCGGTAGTCATGGAAACCGGTCACACCCAGCAATATAATACTAGTCATTTGAATGACGCCGAAAGATCCAAGTACACACACAACAAATGAATGTTACCTTAATCTTCATGATGGTCGTTCTAAAAGCGCCGTCATTACATAGTGCTTTTATTTTTTTTCTTCAGATTAATTACAGTCTTGTATGAGAAGATTGAGAACCCTTGATTACTTTTTGTTGATTTCTGATATGAAATAGGCAGGAAACACCGTCTTGGATTCATTTGTGAACAATTTATTTCACAATAACATTGTTTGGAAATACTCTTGTCATATTGTATGTACAGCAGGTAAAAGCACCACATGTTTTTTTTTTCCATTATACACCAGTCTGACAAGGTAATTTCAAAGCCAAGAGTCTTTTCGAAAACCATAATACAACTGAATACAAGCTTTTCAGCATGTATGTAGAAATGCTTTGAGTTTAGCTTTGCATGCCTGGCCTGTCTGAGCAGTTACCGGTCTTGTTTATTTCAACCTTTTGTATTAACTTCATTAGTCCCCTTAATGTCCATTTCTTAGTGACCTGATCATTTGCAGATATTATTTTAGAGTTGGTCATATAGGAATCTAAGTGTTTCTAAACCTTTACATAAGTAATAGTATGTGTTGTAATTTGTGTGCAAAAGTCAATTTACCGTACATAAACTTTTAGGTACACCTTGATTCTACACTAATTGGCTGATTTATCAGTTCCTCTTATCATTATTGGAAGCACTTGGATTCTACAGTTAGCTGGGGCATGGGTTTGTATCTAGAGCACAGCTACTATAGCATATGTGTATGTCATGTACAGACATGGATGTGTGATGTTCTGGCTTTGCGTACCTTGGCATTCACCACGTTATAGGACGTTATGTTAGCGTTAAGGAATTTGATTGGCTCAGGCCAAAATCTACTTGTATAGATAAATCTGGTCCAATTACAGGACAAGGCGCAGTATGCTCGGGACGTAGCAGTGCTGTTTGCTATAATGGGAATGTGTGCTAGTGTTTGGTGTTTACCCCTTCTGCTCCTCCCTTTTTTTTTCCCTGAAACAATCACAAAGTTGTCCTTCTCTGAATTCCATTCTCCATCCCAACAGAAGACTCATTGTCCTGTTGACCTGTTTTGTATTCTGCCCATGTCGATCTGTTCCTTCACTTCTCCCATGTGTCAAGTTCCCACCAACACTTCCTCTCAACACTGTACTGTGAGAGAGGGGTCTGCTTAATGCTAGGTGTCTACAGCTGTAGCTAATGGATGACGTGTCGAGTCAGCCAGCAGCATTGGGCGTCTTGCGTTTCCACAGCCAGCATACGCCTAGACTGAGCTAATGGAGTATTAGGGATAAGCCACACCAAGTAAAGTAACTGTTTAGACAACGTACAAGTATGTAATTAGAACAGGTTTAGGCAAATCATTATTTATGCCAAGGATTAGTCGCTAATTTATATAAAGCTGTACTCTGCTGTCCAGTGCAGCATTTGTAGCATATGGGTCATTACCATAAGCAGGAAATTGATGCTTCTTTTTGCTGAAAACACAACTCCAATTTGAACCACAGCACTCGGGCTCACCTGGGAAATCTTGGCATGGCAAATGTATTTCTTAATTGGGTATGCAACATGTCTGTATTCAGCAGACATGCTGTTATGCACCATCAGATCAACGTCCATTTACTTAGTCCTAGGTCTTAAGAATTATGCTAGGTATTAAAAAGATGTATGGTATACACTTGACCCTTAATGTGACATAAGGTGTTGTACAGAATTCCCTCAACAAAATGCTCAAAATGGGATGTCAAAGTATGAAAGACTTAATATTTCTGGCAAAGTATCAAATACTCCATACCCAATTTCTGAGTATTAAGTACGCCCGTGTGTGTTGATTGAGTACTTTGCACTTCAGTCTTTGTTTGGCAGTTGAATTCAAGTCCCATACTGTGCTTTAGGAGAATACCAAAGCAAGGTGTAGTGTCTGGGCAAGACTCCTGGCACTGTGACCTGCAAAAAAATATCCCTTTGTGCTTTTCTTAGCCCTTTAGAGTATAGATTATGAACTTGCTCAGATCTAGCCAATCACCTTCCAGAAGGCTAATGGGCCCACAGCATCAACGGTAGTGGGTTTAGCTACTTCAGAATAAAACCTGCTGCTCCTTGAATATGCAGTCTGCATGTCTGAGACTGGTTGTTCTGTTTACAGGGAAAGGCCCTTTAAGGGATATTTTCTATAGCTGCTGTATTTAGAAATCCTTGAAAAACTCCACGGCAGGTGCTAAAGTATGTGCTCTCATCTGTGCTGCTCAGGGGTTTACATCCTCATCGTGGCTGGTGCTCTCATGATGGTGGTTGGCTTCCTTGGTTGCTGTGGAGCTCTCAGGGAGTCGCAGTGTATGCTGGGATTGGTGAGTTCTTAGCTGGTTTTTGTGACATGTTCGGTGCATTACTCTGTTTATTATGTAAAACATACTTCAGTTAATTTAACCTGCAAAGAGTAGCTCCAGTCATGGGGACTTTTAAAGTTCAAAAGCACCTTTCGCAATGTGAACTGGAAAAAGACTGACAATTGCATGGCTAATGCTTTAACTAGCAATTTTGAAGTCCCGTAAACATGCGTACACCAGAAACAACTGACCAACCTTAAGGTTGAATGAGCCACACACTAAACTGCTATGTCAATGTGTAAATGTTGCATCTTAATACAGAGCCATGTGTATGAAGGGAGTGTAATCAATAGAATTAGTTGCCAGATACCAAAAAAGAGCAGCATTTATAATTGACTATGGAAATTGCAGATAAATATGTGCATTTCGGAATCCACACTTTTGTTTGTATAGCTGTGGTTTCAGCTTCCTTTATAAGTGACATATTAGCCAGCATATGCACGTTCGCTGTACTAATGAGGAGTTTTCATTTGCATGTCTTTGCATTTTAAAGAGGTGCTTGGCCAGATCTGTTTTGATTAGGTGTGGGAGACGGGGTGCAGAGAGAACAATAGGAAATCATGTTTTTAATTTTGCAAATGAGTGCAGATGCAGCGTTCTGTCTGGTAAATATGCTGTTTAAAGAAATGATGACAGTAGTTAGTCAATGACCAACTCTACACATGACAAAGCCTTTTAGTGTGCGACGAAAGATCATATCCATGTCCAGAAATGTGATCAACTTCTCTGAGCTCGGAGGGCTCTGAATCATAGATGAAAAGGACCATCCAGACCATTGTCAAGAACAGCCATGGGTTTGTGATGGTATGGGGCTATGTACACTTCTCCATTAATATTGCCATAAAGTACAGTGAGATTTTAGAGCTGCATATGCTGCCTTCAGGACATCTTTTAAAGGGATGTCCTTTTTTTTAACAAGACAGTGCAAAACTACATGCTGCAAACATTACAAAGGCATGGACCTTTTTTCAAGGTTTTCTGAACTGGGATAGAATAAAGTGAAAAAAAATTAAAGGCAATATATGGGTAAGCTCTTTTGCAAACACTGTTTTGGGCCTTTATGTACTTTTGGAGTTGTAGTAAATTCAGTTTTGAACTGTATGTAAATGCTCCTCAAGCTGGTTTGAAAATCCAAGTTTTAAATCTTATGCTGCTCACAAATTGGGTGATATTTCAAAATGTAATGGCCCCTGTTGAAATGTCCCCTTTTTTGTAAGCAGTGTACTTGTGGAAAGGACACTTTCGGGGGCTGTTGGCTGGCTTTGTGTATGTGGTCATTAGGCACTTCTAATCACTAATGACATAATGTATGGTTTAAGTGGATAAGAAAATGAATGTATGAACAAGTAAGGAAGGTTCACCTGAAATGGATTAAGATTGAATAATTGTAACCTCCCACAATTATCTAAATGAAATAAGCTCCTAGCTCATGTGTAGACATTCAAATAATGTAACCTGTTGTACAGTGTATAATGATGAATTCCTTTGGTAAAAGAAACGCCATTAAATAAAACCTTTCGTTGAAAAAATGACCTGACAAAACTGGGTTTCAAATGAAAACTTGACGGCAACTGAAATGGTTGTAGCAATGCTGCTGTAGCTGTCCAAGGACAAATAAATGACTCGCTCCTCTCTTTCAGCAGATTTATTGAAAGCGGAGCGTTGAACAGCCTGATGGAACACATCATGGGTTAATTTCTGAAGATGCACAGTTTCTCTCAACACATTTCTGTTCAACACTCAGTCCTCCAAACTGGAACTGGTGTGATCAGACCGAGTAGGCAGATTTAGAAATGACTAGATTGGGAAGGAATTGGATAGAAGAGTAATAATGATCCCTTGTGAAATTGTGACGAGTACGAAATCTGTGATAACCACATGAGAAAGCTTAATAAACACAATCAGCAGTTTAAACAACAATATCATAGAACCGCAACTATTGGTATAACAGTAATCCACATGTTTCAGTGCTGATATCTCGAATTTTTTTTCTGTGCATTTTTAGTTCTTCATCTTCCTGCTCATCATCTTTGCAGCAGAAGTGGCTGCAGGAATCTGGGGGCTGTCCAATAAAGACAAGGTTAGTGGTGACTAAAGTGCATTCTATTAAATGTCTTTTTTGACGAGAACAAACTTTATAACCTTTTTTTGTTTCTTCTTAATCATCAGATTGTGAGCGAGCTGAAGCAGTTTTACTTGCAGACGTACGATAATTACTTGGCCTCAAAGCAGGAAGCGCTGAAGGAGACTTTGCGCCTGATTCAGTTCGGTGTAAGTCTAGAGTTTCCTGCAGATTATAACTTGCACTTCTGTTACACTCGTTCATCCTGAATAATGCTTCTTTCTAATTAGCTGCAATGCTGTGGTAAGACCGGGACAGGTCTCGAAACGATAGTGAATGACATCTGTCCGAAACAGGAGGGTTTGCAGATGTTTGTCAGTAAGGTACACATCTCATTTGTGTAAAACTTGTCGTTATTAGGGTGTCAAAGCAGCATGTTCTGAGAAATACGGCCAATCTTTTAATATTTTGAAGCTTTATTGGTAACTGTACTACATTTTCTCTCACCATGTGTTCAGAGCTGCCCATCTGCAATCGATGAGCTGTTTAACTCAAAAATCCACGTGATCGGAGGTGTGGGCATTGGCATTGGTGTGATCATGGTGAGTACAGTGCTGCTCAATGTCGATCCCGGCTTCAGGAAGTGCATTTTCACCGTTTGCTTTCTGTCACTTCACTTTCCAAATCTCTTTCCACTACAACAACAAATGTAAGAACTATTCGATACTAAATCATGGGGAAACTTGAGAGAATCTTCGAAATGATGCCAAAAATGCATAGCAGAAAAAGTCAGTAAATCACCAAATGAGTCGAACTGGCTCAAAACCAACAGCACCACATGAATTTAACAATACTATAAAAATTATGTGCATTTAACATCCATCATCTTGGAATAGAATAGAATGCCTTTGTCACTATACACATGTTCAATGAGATTAAAAGCCACTTCCTTCTCAGTGCAAAACGTACATAAAATATAACCCTATATAAAAAAGGTGCAAAATGTTGCAGAAGGCTGAGCTTCTGACCTGGCTGAGGTCTTAACTTTTCGGTGGGGTGAAGGGGGGAAATGTAAATGTACTGTTTACAGACATGATGACAAATGGCACTACAATACAGGAGACTCAAAATGGCAAAGACGCTGTACGGTGTATCCAACGTACAAAGTAACTGTATCCCATACTGTACTGAACTGAATACTTCAGAAATATTAATATCCTACAATGAAAGATAAATACTTCACTTGTTAGATCAGTTGTTTTTTTTTTTGGAGGGGGGGGGTTGTTTAAACTATAATTACGTTCTAGCTCAAACTCCCCCAAAATAATGTTGGCAACACTAGCAGCAAAACCGACAAGCCAGCATTGATCTCAACTTTAAAAGATAATAAAATACAGGAAGGAGGAAATGTTAACACAATCCCCATGTGATCTCGGGTGTTTTGTGAAAGGCAGATATTTGTACAGTACTGTACTACATTTTTTTCAGAAGGTCTTAAATTGACTTATTACTGTGTTTTTAATAGTATAATACTTGTAAATATGTCGAGATAAACTGCATCTAACTATAAAGCTAACTTATATCAGCATTCTTACACTTGGTAACAGATTAAATATCACAAAAGTCACAGCCGACTTTTCAAAATGAGATGTGAACTGCAAGGACTGTGTCCGAGGTCTGGGATTCTTGGATTCCGCTGTATTAAGGGATAGCTGTGTTTCAGCAAAACATGAAGCTGCTTTTGTTTTTTTTTTTTTAATGAAGTGAGGGGTGGGGGTGTAGGTTTGTTTTGCTTCCTGGAAATGAGTGGCGCCTGCCTACAACTCTCTCCTGACCGCTGATCTCACAACAGATATCTCTCTTGCTTGCTCGCTCTCTCTCTGGGATGGGGGATATTTAATTATGGGTTAGGTCATTTTAAAGTGTCCCATTTTATTTTGTGAGCTGTATATATGCATATAAGACTAATTGCTGAGCTGTTAAAGCAAATCTATTATGGTCAGATGGATGTTGAGTGCGCATAACTGCAAATGCTAATATAGTTACTTTAGAGTAACCTGTTCTTCGATCATTTTCAGATTTGGGGGGCATAATTGATTCCTGTTATGAAATTTAGTGGCAAGTCTTAACAGGGCTAGCATGCTTTGTCATTCTCCAGAACTATAGCAGTACAAGCAGTAGTTATGAGTAGCGCGACCACAACTGCAGTCAGAGAGAATGTAGATCTTGCATTCATAACTTAAGTTACCAATCCTTTGTTTAGCATAACCATATTAACTGTGCTTGCATCCGTCCATAATAAGTGGGATTTCCATTCTTTTTCACACGAGTCCTTATTGACTGGGGTAATGCACTTTAAGCTACAGATGCAGTAATGGGAGTCCATGAGGCATTTTAAACCTGCTCCAGTCTGAGCTGGCGTTGCGGTTAACCCGTGAATTTCTCTTTGGCAGATCTTTGGCATGATCTTCAGCATGGTCCTCTGCTGTGCTGTCAGAAGGACCCGGGATATTGTGTAAGACGCACACTGGGTTCCCTCGCCCCACTTCGTTAGTTCTGCTTTAAGTATGGCCCATGTACACTAGCACTCTATAAAATGTTACGGTCCGTGTTCTAACGTCTAGAGACCCTGCTGCAAATCCATAGGTCATTCATTAAATTGTTGGAGTGTTGAGCTGGTATATTTTTGCCATTCATGCTTTTAAGTTTTATTCTATTAAATCTAGCACATGACCTGGTTTGCTTCTGTTTTAATTTCTACATTTATGCTCTGTAAACATCATTTTATTTTCACTTTTGTAACTTTTTTTTTTTTTTTTTTTTGAAAGAGATGATTTTATATCTCACTATATACTAGTGTTTATGAATGGCTTTAAAAGGTGAAATAAAATTGTCTGTCAACTGTTGCATTTGTCCTAAACTTGGTGTTTGTTGTTTTGGTGTGCTGTTGTATTTTATTTATTAAAATTAACTTCGCTCACCTACTGTTATGCAGCTGCTGTTCTGTGCTTATAAGACACTCTGTTGTACAAGACCTTCCTTATTAAACACGTTATTTCACAGTTTAAATGACTGAAGCACAGGTAGTGTCTGTCAGGAGCACCTGAAGGTAGCAGAAGTTGTTTTTTTCAGGGTTTTTTGTGTATTCCTCTAAAAGTTGGTTTATTTGCAACCTTTAAGACTTGACTTTGTCAGTTAACACTTTTTATTGCACTGATAATGTAATAATGCAGCATTTTCTGCAGCTGAATACTGTTTGATAATTTACTCAGTGTGGAATATGGTCAGTTAGAAATTGCAAAATATTTAACTATCCGTATCAAAATTTAAGAACAAAGGAAATTGGAGTAGTGCCTGTCAGTATTTCAATCCATTTTATTTTTTTCTGAAAGTTTGTCCATCCGTCACAGCCCTTCATACTAATGTATTGCACTCACTCAAACCAACTGGGAAACATTTTTCAGCTACTCGTCAACTGGTTGAAACCGTTACCTTTTGAGTGGAATAACATTTCTTTTGCAAGTTTAGATTTGACCTGATTAGTTTGCCAAGTGTAGACATTTAATCAATTTCAGGACTGTGGCCAGTCTATGGCAGCATAGGGTAAAGTGGGACCCAACCCTGAAAAGTGCATCAGTTCCTCACAGGGCTTAAGTGTGCATGCATGCATAAACACTGGAACTTTCCAATGGTGGAGGATAGCCGTGTATTTGAGGAGAACATCCAAGCAGCACTCAGATCAGGAAGCACCCTGGGGTTCTGTAGTGAGGTGAAGCACTATCCGCAATTAAATTATGAAATTTAACCCATGACTATACGTGATAAATGCAAGCTATTAAAGCATATTAGCAGTTTGGTAGCTAGTCTGCCATGGTCCGGCAAGGAGAGATGACTGGATGTTCATTATGCATGTTCAAGCCAATGAAACTTGACTCTGAATGCTACAGAAAACAACTTTATAGGACATGTGAGCAAATGAAAGTAAACAGGAAATTATTCTGCGTCTGTTACCTCCAATATTATAGTTAATGTACTTTTAAAACGATATAGTGGCACCTCTGAACTTGTTGAATTCAGTTCTCTATGCATTTTGACTAGAAAGATCTCTGTTCTCTGTACTTGCTTAAACTTATATGAGTCAATCTGCATGACTCGTTTCAACCAAAACTCGATTCACAATAGCTGTTGCTCAGTGAAGATGGCTGGTTTTTTTTTTCTTTTACAGCCTCAGTACTGGATTATTAATACAAATAAGTCTCCATTGGTCCAAAAAAAGGTTAGTTAAATGAGCCAATAACAGGAAAATAGAAACTGAACTCTCTTGGCTTTTAGACTGAGCAGTTAGCATTGAGTAAGTTCAAGTGTTTTGCTTTCATGTTTCACTTTCAATCCATTGCTCACTAAATTACATGAGATTTTTAATGCTATATTATAAAATAAGCTTTGTGTTAATGATTTTGGCCATTTGGTTAATGGAAGTGTAAATGTGTAATATGCTACAGTACTGACTATATTAAACTCATAAGTTAAATGTATCATGAACCAGTGATTTATCTGTCTGAAAGTAACCTGAATGTAAATCCTCCTGTAGAATACAACTCCATTAATGCATTCAATGCCTTACACAGTGTGTCTTGTTTGGGCGTCTGGAATGGATTATTTCAATTTACATTACTCAGTACTTACTGTTTTTGTTCCTTCTGAAACAAATTAAAAATGAGAACCACTGTTTCCTTTGAAAGAGTTTAAATTCAAATGAATGCACAGGAAAAACAAGCTTGATATCATTAAAAGAATATAAAGTATTTATTCTGCATGAATCCTATATGGCAAAAACATACATCGAACTTGTATGGCTGATCGTTTTCGTAACATTCTTTTGCATTCTTTTAATCCATTCCCTTTCAGTTGTTTTCTTTATTTTGTGCTTTTTTTCTTTTTCAGTTTCTTTTCTTTTTTCTTGGTGGCCTCGGGCCAACCAAAGCCTCTGAATTCCAAGAAATCAATTGCATTGTGGGAAATGTAGTAGGCATTCAGCATGGCAGCTGGGCCTTGAATATCCACTTCTGGCTTAGTGCATGTGACACTGGCTGACCTTTTCTTAGACGGACTCTTCTTCTTCTTACTTGGTTTGGCACTATGAGACCTGGACTTTTTGCTTCCTGTAGGCTATAAAATACATTAATGCAAAATCATGGTATAACATGGCATTTAATTACCTTTCGGGTAGCTTCATTATATATATTCATTATTGTCCGGACTTAACAGTATCTCACAAAAGTGAATACACACCTAACATTTTTATGTATTTCCACTTCTACACCGAAGATACGACACGTTGATAGAATGTAAGGTGGTCAGTCTACAGCTTATATAACTGTAAATTTGCTGTGCGCTCAAAATAACTCAACTCACAACCATTCACGTCTAAACTGCTGGCAATAAAAATGACTACGCCACTACGTGAAAATAGTCAAATTGTCATCTGTGGAGTTCTGTGGCATCATGGCAGTGGTCATCTTGGAGCTGTGTTTGGAGTTGTACTCCCTTAGATACTGACACTGTACCAGCATAAAATACTACACGAGGCAATTAAGAAAGCAAGATCAGTACACTTTGCCTTTGAGTTTAGTAATGCTTAGTAATGCTTAAACAACGCACTTATTTGTATGACTGCGGTAGCCTAGCGGTTAAGATACTGTACCGTTATGGATTTCTAAAAGGACAACATAAGAGAAATCCCAGAGAGGAGAGATTCAAACCAAGTTCAGGTGTAGTTGAAGCAGCAAGCAGTCTTTATTACAGTATCTCAGAGAGAATGCAATACACACGATCAGCTTCAGAATGAATCAGCCTAGCATCTCGGTCCGTTCCTCGGTTCAGGGTCCTTTTATATATTTTGAAAATACTGGGCCAGCCTGCCACCAATATGTTAATTCTTTGGGCCTATCATCCACAACATGCTGAGGTATTCCTTACTAGAACTCAGCCCAAGGGTGAAGCCAGGAATACAATAAAAACCTGTGGCCTGCCATACGCTGTCAACTGCACAAGGCAGTCAGGGTGGAGGCCTTGGAATTGCTCTTACCCCCCAGATAGTCCTTAATGGAGAAACAACGGTCCTCGAGGGAGGGAAAAGAAAAGGAACCACACTTTCCATTGCCCAAAACGTATTGGTGGCGCGGCTCTACATCTCTGCTTTGTGGCCTTTGGCCTATGTTCTAGTCAGGGCCTTGATTTCCAATTATTGTACAATGGACATGACATAATCTTCGACAGTACTCTGGATCTCATGGTCCAGGGTTCAAATCCCACCTCTGACAAGATGCCACAATTGGGTCCTTAAGCAAGGCCCCTAATCCACAATTGCTTGAGTTGTGAGTTGCTCTGGATAATGGCGTCCGCTCAATGCCGTGAATGTAAATTTATTTAGTTTATGGTTTTTTTTTGTTTAGTTTTATGTTATGCGGAAGTTTGATTCCTGTGTATATGGTCATTCCTGGTCATGCGCCCTAAAAAACATGTTACGTGTTGGCTGACGTGCTACACAAATCATAGTCTGTTGCAGTAATGGTTTTAACGTTGGGAGTAATAATATTTAATACTTACATAGATATGAACAGTAATATTGTCATGTTATAATGGCAATATTTAAAATGTCATTTTAAGTTATTATAAAACACACAATGTGATATCTTTTATTAACTGATCACTAATAAGAGGAGAAAAAGTCTGGCTTGGGGACAAACCAAAGTATTTGTGTTTAAAAAGGTGACAAAATGGAAATCGTATTAATTTTGAAATGGTAAAGGTAAAGGTAAAGGTTTCCGCAATTAAGGAATCATCATTATATTCTATATAAACTAAGCACTTATGTACTCTGTACAAATTCAATAAAATAGTATAGAAAATAGTCTCAAGATAAGGTAATCATGCTCAAGAGATTAAGAAATGAGATTCACTTACCATTCTCACTGATCGGCTTTGCAAAGTTGACACCTAAAGAATCTGAAGGATAAAATAGTTGAAAAACGTGAAAAATCTGAACTTCATGCTTCATTGAGTTATCGCAGAAGTTCCTACAACGCGCATGCGTCTTTCAATATCTGATTCAATCGTTTTTGCGTAACAGTCACCAGTTTTGTGAAGACCATATCAGTTTAAAGCGATTTAAGCTAACAAGAAGAAATAACCTCTACCAGAGAGATGGAGAATCCTGCAGGAGATTTTTCACTATTTCTCCTCGGAAGTTTCTTTTGTTGTGTACCCGAGGTTGTCATAGTAACACGGCCATCCCAACCTTCACGACCACAAACAATAGTAGAAAGAGTCGATTCCAAAAGAGCCGATTCTTCAAGAACTTGGCTCAAAAGAATTGATTCATCTCAATTTAGCACAAATGATTCTTCTAAAACTCAGTGTCTGCTCTTAACGAAAACAAAAAACTGTATTTTTATATTTTTAATACTGTTCTAGAAAAAAATGTTTGAACTAACATACATGACACATATCTCACCCTTACTGTTTTATATGTATATATATATACACACGCGTGTGTGTGTATAAACTGAGAGCTGGTGTTTGAATTTAAAGTTACACTCCAGTGCCTCAATCAGTGAGCCACCCCAAGTTATAATTGTGTTATTTAGCAGTTCTTATATGAAGAATAAAACATGAATTAAATCTCAAGATGACGTAGTCTGTGTAGATACACTGTGACTATTTGTCTTTTTTTCCTCAGAGTAAGTCTTCTTTTTGGGAGTGTAAAAACTTTGAAATTGCTGAAGACATCCAGGATTTAGATTTGCTTTCATGTCACCATTCATAATCTACAGTTGATATACATTTTCCGTCGAAATTTTCAATAATTCTTAGAACTCTGTGCTTTAGGTCTCACCTTCTTGCAAGCATGCTATTAGTCAATTATGTACAAACCCTGAACACATCCACTGCTCAGCCTGCTTCTAAGGAAACTTCTGTAAGGAAACACTGCACCACAGCAACAGCCAGAGGCAGTTCATGTTGTAAAAGTATAACTGGGCACATCAGGAGGATTAGTGAAAGAGTAGATTATTTATGGCAATGGATTTCTTTATTTCTATGCCCACAAAAAATTATGCAAATTATGCTAAAAGTTGAAACTTAAATGAGAATGAGAATAATCTCATGTGGCCCATGTTATTTGTACAGTTTATGGTTATTAGTACAGTTTTGTTGTGTTCTATGTTCGTTGGACAAAGAATTGGATGGTTTGGCATTTTCCTCGATCATAAAAATGTTTTCTGCCATCTGACTGACTTAAGGCTTCATGAATTCATGAAATGCATATAAATAAAGAAATTATGGACTCGTTTTATTTGCCTTTGTGTGATTTGTTACAAATCGTGCAAAACAGTTTATACAATTCAGAGATCTTACCAGCCCCAGCTGACATTTCAACGTTGAATCAACGTCAAGTGTTATGGTTGAATCGACGTTGGGTTTGGTGTTGATTTTGAAAAGTGAATCAACGTTGTTTCAACGTCGTACATTCAACCCTGAATAAACCACAACTCACGTTCATGATGCTCAAAATTGCATGGGAGAGGGGAAAAAAACAACTGTATGCCATAATGAAAAAAGAACAATTTTATGTTTTTATTCTCTTTGTAAATTTCTTTTCTGAGAAGTAGGAACAGCAGGACTACAAACAAAATGTCCAGCAATTACAGGGTATTAAACTTGCATCACAGCAGTAAATAAGGCTGAGTATAAAGAATGTCAGAAAGATAAATCTTAATTCTTGCGGCCACCACCACCCAACCTCTCCGGTGCATACTTGAGGTATTTAGCCATTGTGTCCATCGTGTCCATTGCCTCCTGTTGTGTGATTTTGTGAGTGCTGAGAACAGTGCCTAAAGAGGAAAATCAAAGTATATGATGCGTCACGTCTGGATCGGCGAAGAAGGGGCCAGTTCGGGGTTTCATCAAATGAATGCATTAAGAGGTGTACATGAACTTGTACCATGGCGCAGGGGGTTCGCTGGTCACGTGGAAAATACATTAATAACCTATTACCACACCACCAATGCCAGTCTGGTATAAATATATTGCCCATTTGAACAGTTACATTACTGAACAGGGTCTTATTAGGGCCCAACGCTGAACTAAGTCCCCCCCAAGGTGCCAGACAGTACAATTTTGTTTTGACAGCTGGAATGATCAATACCTTGATAAATATGGGATGCATTTGTATTGCCCCGCACACAAGTTCTATTCAAACCTAAAATACAACGTTAATACGACGTTAGCGTTACAGGTCCGTGGTCCAGTGACGCATTAGCAGCTAAAGTTAGCGTATACTAAATCTCACACATAAACTAGCCTCATAACACACCACTAACGTTAAATGAGCAGACACACACCTAGGAAACCGCAGTAGCAACTGCAAAAAGGCAAACAAACATCTAAACTTTTGCTCATGCTAGCTAGTCAGGCATCTTCACAACACCTAGCCACATACCTCTATGTATAATTAATAATATTATGCTACTCAGGTATTGACTAAACTTTTACTTGGCTTACCATAACTTTAAAAGATGCAAAGTGCATACAAAAAAGCCGAACTCTCCCACTGTATAAAGTCTCGTGAGATTATCTCGCCGCCGGGTCTGGTGGAACAGAAAAAAATGCCTTGATATTACTATATGATACGCTATAATACCGCGCATATATGTAAGAAGTCAAATTAAAAAGGACCTTTACATTTCACGCCCTCCGCCTGCATCACTGATGACACCCAAACACTTCAACTCCCAGAATCCCTCGAGTCATCACATGACACAAGCCTCACAGTTGCTATGCCTGATTTCGAACACTTTCTCCTGCTATTTAAACTTGTTGATTTGTCAGTGCGAAGTTTTGTTTCTGCCTCAAAACATTCCGAGCTGTTTCATTGCCTGATGTTGTCTTCCTGGTTAGTACCTGCCTGTTTTTGAACGAATGAATGAATAAATGAATAATAATAATAATACCTCTTTCAAAACCAATGCCAAAGAGTTGTTTGTACTTACATTTTTCATCCTTGCATCCAACCGGTTTTTATTGTGTTTTTTTTTTACTTGAAATGGTTAATGCGCAAAGGCATGGTTGAAGATATTATGTTGATTCACCGTTAATAGTTCAATGTTTGCACAATCGTTTAACGTTAAATGTTGTTTCAACAGACATTATTTCAATCATATTTCAACCACATTTCAACGTTGAAGGTCGGTCATGTGCCAGCTGGGGCCATAGAAAATGAAACGTATTTAAAAACACAAACAAGCATTAACTGGCTACATGAGTAATCTGGGTTCTGCTGGACGTTGCTGGTCTATTTCTGGCTCACTGTTGTCAAAGAAAATCATGCAATTTCAAAACTGAAAAGAAATATTATTGAATTACTAACAATTGAGAGAAGCTTGGCCAGTTCAGCATAATGTTGAAATTCTGCTGAGAAATAAAGCTTCAGGTTCATGGTGTTTATGGTACCAAGCATTTCTTGTGTTTTTAAATTCTGATGATCTCCCATCATGAACTGGTGCTTTCCTGCCTGAATATCTGTCGAGAAACGGCACTACAAGCCTAACGGGTTTAATCCGACTCACACATTTTATATTTTTTATCTTTATGCAATCACAGACTAAAATCAACCAGTGGTTGTCACGCCTGGCGACTGCGCAGGCGTGCCTTTATTGTGCGCACCTGTCCCGGATCGGCGAGGACTATTTATAAGCTTCGCCCGCATTCATGCGGTGCGAAGCTTTCTTTGTTACACATTATGAGTTGGACTTTGTTTTGTATACAGGTGCGGTAGGATCTTTCATTGTCGTTTCCAGTATTTAATCCTGCCCGCCTGTTGTCTTTGTTCTAAGTTCCGTTTATTCAGTTTCAAGCTGGTTGTCCCGCACGTCGCGTTTGCCTCCGACTCCTTCACCGTTCGTGACAGTGGGCTTTAGGCTCATTTAGTCGTACTGATAGACATCGACAAGGTTATGCCCCTGTATACAATTTTGGATTAAAATCTCAGCATGTGCTTAAAATCTGAAACTCTATGTAAAATGTAATGTAATGTAAAGTACAAATCCAAAGTATTGGATTTTAAAATGAGTTTTATCTCGGCATATCATTACCACTAATATGCCCAGGTCTTATGCTCTCTTTACGCCACCAATACTTCATAAGCTCGAGCTGACTAATGATGAAATACACGGCTCTCAAGAATTTTCTTTTTGAAATATGCCCTATTTTTGTGAGCAGTGTTTATTATACATGGTAATTATACCACAACTAATCTTGTGGTGGCCTAGAAGTTTTACACAGTACTGTACATGGTAAATACAGTGTACATGATCAAATGGCCCTGTAAGCACACCGTCTGGTGTTGTGAGCACAGATGGGGTTAAACCCAGGTCCTCAGGAAAAGAGTTTGGATATTACCTCTGTTTCGTAGGAGCTGCAGGAGTAACTGAAACAAGAACACACAGATCCATTTTAAGAGCTGACATTTTACTTCTGTAACAGTAACACCAGAGCAAAATGGACAAACAGTGATTTAGCATGAAATAATTCTCTGTGGCATATTACAGACAAGCATCTTAACAATTCCAACATGTCACCTTTAAGAAACGTTCTACGTACATACAACGGTCGCTCTATTACATACACCGCCTTGTTTCTACACTCACTCTCAATTTAAACAGTTCCACATGTAGTTCTGCGATTAATGTCAAAACTGTTTCTCTACATACTTTGTTTGTCCCTTTTATTCTGTTGTCTAATGGTCAGATCCCTACACGACTGCAACAGATCAGGTACTATTAGGGTGGTGGATCAGTCACAACAGTGCTGCTGGAGCGTTCAAACACAGTCCCTGCTGGACTGAAAATAGTCCAACAACCTAAAAAGTCCAACCACGAGCATCCTGTAAGCACTGTGTGACGGGGTGTCTAATAGAATGCACAGCGAGTAAATGCAATATTTAAAGCTCCAGCAGCACTGCTGTGCCTGATCCCCTCATAGCAGCACAACACACACTAACACCACCACCACATCAGTATCTTTGCAGTGCTGAGAATGATCCACCACCCACACAGGACCTGATCTGTGTTGGTCCTGTGGGGGTCCTGGCCATTATAGAACAAAGTAAAGAGGACAGCTAGACTACAGTGTGTAATTACAGAGCCACACAGTGCATCTGTAGGATAAGTCAAACTGATGAAATGGTCAATAGCTACAGACACAAGGGGGTGTACCTAATAAAGTGATCAGTTAGTGCTTTTTTTTCCATATTCTGTACAGTACATCTATTTGTTATAAACAAAAAAGTAAATCCGACACAGAGCTAGAGCTGTTGGTAGGTAGGTCATTCAACAGAAGCACCTTTGAAGCACTTTTGAAAATAAAACTGAAATGATTGTAGAATCGGAGTCTTGCACAAGGACATTCTGAATATTAGTGAGATTTACTGAGGAGATGGTGAGGGAAAAAGGGAGACAAGAGATACGATCATGTAAACAACGATCCAAAACGAGTGTTAAAAACCAGCACCATTGTGTTGAAACCTTGCTGTTTGCAAAGAGGGTGACGCTATTCACCAAGGACACTTCTGTGCTTTTGTGCTGTTTAAGCTCATTCTGCATGTCCAGAGTGGGAGGAAGCTCTGACATCTGACAGACAAACGGGCATGAATTACTGCTTTCTCAAGGACATTCCAATAATACACTAGTCACGAAGCGCGGGACAGTAACAGTCACTGGAACGAACATTTAAGTACCAGTTCTTCTGGTCCTGTCTACACATGAGCTATGCCTGTAGCTGCCCTTTGAAATTCCATTCCTTGGATTTAAGTGTGAAACTTTTGAACACAACAGGTACGAGCTACACCCACAGACATCTTTTTCTGTATACATACAGTATGTGTGTTCTTTCAGCTGTTCGCTACCGAGTAACATAGATCAATTAATAAATGAGTACTGTCACTCTTATTAACAGGACAAATCATAGCCTTATTTCGATTGTATTTGTGGCTAAGAACATTAACAGCGAGGACATGTTGTTGAGTGTGAACACTGGCTCAGGATGCCACCTGTTGGTGGTTGGTGATTCACAAATCGCCAATAAATAACCTCTTTAAAGCGTGTTCGTCAGTTCGAAGTAACAGATTGATCTTGATTGATAGATAACAAAAAGAATACAGTTGGCACATTGCTCTGTTTACATGCTTTGTGTGATCGTGTGCGTTGGTTGGATGCTTGTAAAATCACGACAGGTAGCAACAGTGTAGTTTTTGTAGTAAAGATATGTGCCGTTGAAAGACCATCCGAACAACATCCATCCACTTTAACATCGTAAAAATAATCAAAAATTGTAATTGCAAAAATATCACCTCAAGAGCCAATCAAAGCAGGGTACGACTTTCCACTACTTATTTGCAACAAGCTGTAAATTGGGCCTGTCCTATTGTAAGTAGTACAAGTACTCCTCTGTTTGTCCCCCACTACCTGCTCCTCACTACCTTCAACCTCTCTAACCTTCTGTCAAACAGTTGTGTGTTTTTATCGTTATCTCTGATGCATTTAAGTATCGTTTACACACAATTTTCTTGTGAAAATACCCATTATATTTACATTACAGTAGCACAAAATGTCCTTTCAATGTCCGTTTTCAGTTAGTGACCCATTTGGCAGAATGTAATGCGGTCGTTAAACGGCACATGCGTGTATAGACCATGGGCCATATTTTGGTACGCCTTGTCACTGGGCCTCCAGCAGGCCATCCCACTGGATAGGTTGAGAGAAGACCTCTCGTTCGAGCCACATCTCATAGCTATAGTGGAAGTCTTCTGGCAGCTCCACCCGCTGACCCAGGACACTCTGCAAGCAGTTATCCACAGGCACAAACTCACTGTTCTGATTCTTATCATAACGTCGCGTGTTGAACTTCTCGATGCTCTCGCGTAAAGCGCATTCCTCTGCCTGGAAGTCCCATGGTCGAGCATCAATATCTGACAGATTAGAGAAAGAAAGCTGTGAATTGGTGTTAAGTGTTTTGAAGGTAAAAATATCCTATTTTGAGACTAGTTCTCATGAAATGAGACAGGAGGATCCAATCGCTGCATTAAGTAACATCAAAATGTTGTGTCACTATTATGTCGCTGTTACTGTCACCCAAACTATATGTAGTCAGTATTAGTTTTGGAATGGTTCTTTATTATTAATGTACAACCAATATCCACCATGTAGTCTACTGGAATTTTGCAAGGAAATGTATTTTGAAATAAATAAACATTTGGTTCAAAGGAATAAATCGCTACATCAAACATACTTATCTGGAACTAGTCTGTAACCATGCCAACTAGCACAATATAGCAATATAGCAATATAAAAGTTGACCTATACAACAAAAACAAGTAGAGCAAAGTAGAACATCAAAATGCTTCTACATTACTGTGCAAAAAGTCATAGGGCTCCTATATGTTTCATTGTACCCTCTGCTTATTAGATTTGGCATACTTTGTACACCACTTTGGAATGAAAACTGGATCAATATGCAGAATCTCCTCAGACACAGCATTTGAAGCCTCGGCGCTCCCTGACCCTGCCTGCCACAAAAAAATGGCTTAACCTCCTGAGACCTCGCACCACCATTTGAACACATTACATGTTTGGTTTGTTACACCTTATAGTTAATTCTGCTTAACTTAGACCTGTTGTTGTCATTTGCAGACAATTCTGTCCTTATCTTGGATCATTTCACATAGGCCAGTCAGTGTGGCAAACTGTTCCTACAGACCACTAAAGACTTCCTGTTCAGAAACCATGTTTAGTTTAATATTTATCAAGTCCTACTAATCCCAAATAGATCCTCAATGTCTAGTAGATATTAAAAATGCATCTTTTACATTTAAAACTTGGGTCTTAGGAGGTTAAAGTGTTTGAAAAGGGATTTTGCCATTTCTGAATCATCAGGGCTCAATCATTTAGTTTATATGTTTATACAGGTAGTCTCCATTTTCTGACGGTCCAGTTTGGGATTATTAAAATTTGCAATGGGAATTCAATAGCAGCTAAATAGAAGTTCAGCAGAATTTTGAATTTCGAGTAATATGCAAAATGATACTTTCCTGCAGATCCAGGCAGCAGTCAGCTGAGCAGTAACATCAGTTATCTAATCATTTTGCTTTTTTCACTTTCAAAACATTATTCATTACATTACATAAGTTATTCAGCACTTTATTATGAAAGTAGCTTTGTGTTAATGATTTTGGCCAAGGGTAGATTCATGTTTTATGCATGTTTAAGATAAGATATAGGGATATTTTAAACGCCTCAGTATACAATACATTCAACTCGCCGTTGATTTATATGAACATATCACCTTCCTAAAATACTCCGAACTAGTTTTCATGATTTTAAATTGGGAAATATCTTTCTAAGTCACTTATGTGTATTGAAAACCCCACCTACTTTTGTTAAGACAATATAATGGTGCAGAAACTTTGGTGCTAAAACTTCTGACTGCCCCTCCTTCTTGCCCATTATCTGAGGATTTGGTAATGCTTCACCTTACTAACGAGAGACAGAGTATCTGTCTGGTACATCTGTCTGGGCAGGCTGGAATTTTTTACCGTTGCCATAAGCCCAGTCATCATTAAGCCGGTGCCGGACTTTCTGATAGATGGCTGACATGGTCTTCATGTTGCTCTTCCTCCACTGACGGCCTAGGTACTTGGTCTGAATCTTAAGGAGCTTGAGGACGTAAAGCTGCATCATGGCCTGCTTGACCTTCAGTGCCCTCTTTAGGATCGGCGCAGACTTAAACACCACCAGCATCTGCAGAGTAGTGCAAAACAAAGTGGGGAAGCCAAATAATAGTTTACGCACGACCTACCTGATTATTTGCACTAAACCAGATAAAACTTAAGTAAGCCCAGGATTCAGTCAGTATTATTTGAATGTATCAAAATGACAAACAGTTCTCACCATGGTTCTGGAGTGCTTCCACTTGGTAAGTTTGTTGAGAATCCGTAGAAGGTTGATGCAGGAGAACAGATTCCGCCAGCAGAACTGATTATTGTCTCCAGCTTCCTGTTAGTAAGCACACTACATATTAACATCCTATTTACACATGCTCAGACATTTTAGGGTTGAAGATATGTCTTTTAAAGGATGAGATATAAAGCACATTCTGAGAACTTCAGGTCTAATGTCTATGGCTTTGATCGCTCAGGTGGTCCCAAACTGCTGTATAACATACAGTATATTGGTTAATTAATATATTATTGAGGACTGTGGGGAGAAATGGTGAAGCAGTGATCATTTCTGTTGACTCGCAACTTCCGAGTTCCGAGTCCCAGCCCAGGCCAACCACTGGGGTTTACGTATTCTCCACATAGCTATCCATCACATTGCTTCCATATGGTCAACTGGCATCTTTATACTGTGCTAGTGTAAGTGGAGGAGTCTCTGTGTGTGTGTGTGTGTGTGTGTGTGTGTGTGTGAGCGTGTGCGCCCTGCGGTGCCCAGACTCCTGTGCCTCTGAACTGGATTAAGTGAGTATGGAAAGTGAATGAGTGATGATGGCCTTACAAGTGTTGTCCTGCAGTTACTTGTTGAATAATGCTGTATTTTAATGACTTATATATTGTATAATTATCAACATAATCAATATTTCCTTTGTTTAGCATTTTTTTACTGGTATGTGAACTGTTGATTTACATTACCAGACTTTCAGCAGTAAGTTCAGGCATCTCATTGACCACACAGTGAGGGAAATCCAACACACAGATACTGCAGTCAGAACACATGGTGCAACACAATGACTAAACACACAAAAACACAGATATTTGGTGAGCTTTTTTTATTTAGAAGAAGTAGAAGTCAATGCCTACCTGTTTTTGGCACTGATATAAGACATGATGTTCTGGTTGAAGAACTTGAGGATGAGGGGGATGCAGTTGGCGAATACCAGATGCTGAGACACGTATTCAAACTGCACACAGAAAAGAGGAACAATAATCAGCGTAGCTAATGTCTGACTGTACTTTATTTTAGTAAAGGCTTTACCGAAATATAAGGAACTGTCCAGGAATATGACATAAGAGAAAACATTTGATCTACTCCTAACGCTAAAGTTTATCTTAGTAACCAATTGGGGACGTGAGGACCATCAAAACGTCCCCATGAGGTAAACATGTCAAAGCTTTCGATCCTTGGTTGGACTTTTGGTCTTCACAGTGTAATACAGACATGATCCACACACACACTAACATACTGGGACCAAAACAAACAGAAGAAATGCAAATCGTGCAGTGGTAATGTTAGCATCAAATCGTCTAACTTTAACCTGCCTGATATTACAAACAGACAAACGGTCGTGCCTAGAATTACAAGTTGCCAAATGTGATCCTTCATTCCGGGTGCTGTTAATGAAGGCCCTAACGAGGAAATAATTCATCCAATCTCTCCAGATTGTTACAGCGTTTTTGTTACAGAATGGGACACAGATTGCGGATACAGTAGTTACTCACCAGTACTTAAATATTACGTAACATTAAACATACGTTTTTTAAAACTAGCTTGATATCAAACTTAAATATGTTTTATATGTGTGACTTTCACAGGTTCAATTATTTTATCATTTGATGTTGTCAGTCTCATCAGCCTTAAACGTTCCTATTGTTATTCTACAATCGCTTAGAGCTATATAAGAGATGCACAGAGAACACTCATATGGCTTTTAATTAATCTCCAATATTTCCATCACTGATGACGTCCATCTTAACACATTTCTTTACGATGTCTGAAGATGCGACTCAAACATCACAATTCTGTTTCCTGATGAATTTACTACATCTCTGGATGCTAACGTTTGTGACACTGTGGATACAGTAAAAGCTGGTTTTGGTCTGTAAGTACAAATCTCCTGCGTCACTAACAGTACGCAAGAACTAAATAAAACACTGCAGCAGTGCACCAAGGAACTCCAAAATGCAGCGGTTTTCTTTGCAGTGCTAATGTCCACCAGCAGATGGCGCGGTTTACCCCCGTTTCTTAGTCCGTTTCACTGTCATGATATTGGGGGGGGTTGCACACATCAGACCAGATTACGCTAGACCGTCCTGACATTTCTGCCATCATGCTAAAATCTCTGAGGAATATTTCTAACACCTTTTTGAATCTATTTCAGGAACAATTACGGCAGCACTGAAGGCAAAACGGGGGTCCAGCCCAGTACTAGTAAGGTGTCCATAATGTAGTGACCAGTGCGTGTATGTTTGTTTGTTTTACAAGCTTTACAGGTGAGTGAGATTGAGTTTGATGTTTAAATGTAATCACGTTCATCACACCGCAGACACAGAGAGATATTAGATGAAATTGCTTTAAGAGTACAGGATGTTTTTTAGCTGTAGCATGTGAGAGAAGGAGAGGGGCAAATACAAGTCTGTGGGGAATAAATGAGAATTGCTATAGCAACAGAGGCTTCGGTTCATTCAAAATTGTCTTCTTTCATCCACCAAAGGTGAACTCTTCCAACAATGAAAGTAACAGACCTTCCAAAATCATTTCAATGCCATTTTAAAAGCCTGTATATTTTAAAATATGTTCTGCTGTCTCTTATCCAAGCAAAATAAACAGCAAAGTTAAAAGTACAAATGATTTAGTCGGTTACAATTCAGCATCCCAGGTCCGAGTACCAG
This sequence comes from Parotocinclus haroldoi, assembly GCA_034779995.1. Lineage (NCBI taxonomy): Eukaryota > Metazoa > Chordata > Actinopteri > Siluriformes > Loricariidae > Parotocinclus > Parotocinclus haroldoi. Next base: position 5,995 of record JAUZST010026438.1, on the reverse strand, counting down.
CAGCACAGTCAGGCATCATATACAGAGTAGAACCTCACTTTTTCGTTTGCTTTGGTTATCGTCGACTTTTTTTGGCAAATTTTTGACCCAGTTATGATTGCGTGCCCACATGACTCATCGCTAATTTCACGAAAACAAAGCAAACCCACACGCTTATCGCTGATCTAATACGACAGCCAGTGATAAGTGTACAGTTTCTTTAAGAGACCATTAAACATTAACCAGGCACATTGTTGCACTGTGTAGTAGCAGAGAGTGTTGTGCTTAACTAGACAGGATTATTAGACCCAGCTCATTTATCTTATTTATCCTTTTTATTTCTGCAATTAACTCCTCTGAGCTTTGGTTAAAGAATAAAGAAAAGTAAAGAAGTAGCCGTCAATGTGAGTACGAGTTTCCATCTGTTCCACTGCTGTCTGGGCTGTATTTGTGTCTCGTTGTTTTCTGTATGTAAAACTAGTTATTCTCTATAAAATGTATTTTTCTTCATATTTTGGAGTGTCTGGAAAAGATTAATTGGATTTACATTGTTTCTTATAGGGATTATGGCTTCAGTTATTGTTCATTTAGTTCTTCAGGAACAGATTAATGATGAAAACCTAGGTTCCACTTTATGCACTTTGTATTAATAGGTATACCTTCCATGTTTACCTCAGTATTCCTCTATTATTCATTTATTCTGGACACCCTCAACGAAACAGGATATTAGAACGATAGACAGAAGTGGGCATCAGAGAGAGCTTTCTGACCTGGTAGATATGGTTGAGTTTGAAATGCTTGAGCAGCAGGAGCAGGAGAGCAGAGATGGCCTTGACAATAATCTCCTTGTGTCTGTTCACATCAATTCCAAGCTTCATACTCTGAAGCACGTTAATTCTGTACAAAAACACACACACACACACACACACACACACATACACGCGCTATAAGACCAGGGTTATATTTCTCTTTTCATCAACACGTTCACGATGTTCCTGCACATCCATGATATGAATCTCCCGTTCCACCACATCCATGAGCTGCTCATGTTCAACAAACCAGTTTATGGTTAGCTTTTGTGACATGATGCGCTATCCTGCTGGATGTAGCCATCAGCCATGGTCATAAAAGAATAGACATAAAAAGTAACGTTACTCATAAAAGCTCCGGTGTGTAAACGATGCTTTAAAGGCAGGATGGATCCATTCATTCATGTTGTTTATGCCAATTTCTGATACTACCAACCAAATGTTGCAGCAGAAATCGAGACTCATCAGTCCATCAAACATTTTTCCGATTTATTGTTGTCAGTTTTGGCGAGCTGCCTGTTCTTAGCTGATAGGTGTGATCATTTTCCTCTGATCTCTGGCATCACCAAGGCATTTTCGCCCAGATCAGATCAGCAAATTCTGAAATACTCAGAGCAGCCCATCTAGGAACAACAACTATAATGTCGCTTAAATCACCTTTCTTCCCCATTCTGATGCTCAGTTTGACTTTTTGACTTCGTCTGGACCATGTCTACTTTTTTTTTTTACATTTTTTTTTTAAATATTTTTTATTGGGGAAAAACAGAATCTATACATACAAAGACAATTTCACACACTTTCCTTATGACCCCTTCCATGTCTACTTTTTTATTGCTTTTTTAAAGTTGCTTCTGTGTGATTGGCTGAATTGCTATTATTGTAAACAAAAAGTTGAAGAGGTGTACCTACAATTGTCCAGTGAGTGTATAATAAATAAATAACTATTATTTATATAATAATGTATAATTTCGCTGCTTAAGTGAATTGCTCCCCAAGTTTGATTGATATCCTCCATGTACAGTGGTGGCCAAAGGTTTTGAGAACGGTACAAAGATGGTTTTCACAAATAAAGTTTTTTGGAACCTTTTGTCAGAGGTGTTTATGGTATGAAGTACAATTATAAGCATGCCATACATTTTTATTTTTATTGCGAAATACATACTGTTAAAGCAAAGAATTTAAATATTTACAGTGTTGACCCTTATTTAAGATTTTACCTCAGCATAGCTTCTGGGCAATATCTTAAATAATGGCAACCCATTCTTGATTAATCAGTGCTTGGAGTTGATCATAGTTTCTGGGTTTTTGTTTGTCCACCCTCTTCTTGAGGGCTGACCACAGGTTCTCAATGGGATTGGGATTTTCATTGTTTTATTCACCAAGCCACTTGGTTATCACTTTTCCCTTGTGACATTGTGCTCCTTCATGCTGAAATAAACATTGTTAATCTCCAAATTGCTCCTGGATTGTTGGGAGAAGTTGCTCTTAGAGGATGTTGTGATACCATTCCTTATTCATTAGGCAACATTTTGAGCAAACAAACTCCCCTGGATGAGAAGCAACCCCTACATAAATGGTCTCAACATGCTTCAACGCTGGCATGACACAGGATTTATGGTAGCACCTGGTACCTTTACTTCTCCAGACAATCATTTTTCCAGATGTAAAACAGTCTGAAGGAGGCTTCATCAGAGAAAATAAATACACCCCAGTTCTCTGCAGTTTAATCCATACACTTCCTGCAGAATGTCTGTATGTCCTTGCTGCATTTCTTGGTGAGAACTGGCTTCTTTGCTGCCGTTCTTGACTTCAAGCCATCCTCCAAAATCCATTCCAATGCACTCACACCTGACCTCTGCCTTTCCTTTACCCAATCTTTTGAACCACTATCCTTAAAGTTCTTGATGAGCCACTGAGAAGGATGTCCTGACTGTCAGGACCTCTGACTGATGGTTGATCGGGGTGCTATCTTACAAGCAGCAATGTTGTTGCCGGTAAAACCTTTTTGAAGCAATGCAATAATGATAAATGTCTGCTCTTCTAATCAGCATGGCAGAATGATATCATCTGTCTGGTCCTCATTAACCATTTCTCCTGAGATCTCACTAAAATGATGTTAGCAGATCATTTTGTACGGCTGAAATGCAATAGCTGGAATGCAGTTATTATTGTGGTAAGGTCTTCTTTTTTATGGCAGGGAATGACTTTTCAATTAATTGCAATTCATCTAATCACTCTTCACAATCTTGAGTTAATGCAAACTGGCACCTTAAAAACTGATGCAGCAAATTTTGTGAAAACCAAAATTTGTGCCATTCTCAAAACTTTTGTCCACAACTGTACATCGAGTTCCCCGACAAAATCACAAGACGTGATGGCATCTCTAACACGTCCCACTGTAAGTGTGTGTCTATTTGTGTGTTTTGTAACAGTAAAATAGCTATCTGAAACTAGCTGGTGGAAAACTCATTTCATTTTCTTGAATCAGAACAGGTAAACAATGACCTCAGCTGTTTGTGTAATTGTGTTTCCCTGCTGTGCCTTTTTAAGGTAAGGTTTCCAAATTAACCATGGCACAGATGTGATGTGCATTTGTAGTATGTGCGTGTACTCACGGCATATCTTCAGGAAGAACGTCAGCCAGGATGTTGATGGAGTCCATTTTGGCTTTAGAGGTTGGAGCTGCAGCCAGAAGAAGCTTCAGTAGAGCAATCTAAAACGGCAGAGCAAGTTTTAGACGAATTTCAGACAAATTTCAACATTGCCTGATTGCCAGATGTATTCAGTTTATTAATCACGTTTCGAATCCACAATAGATAGGGATGATATGGTCAAAATCAAATCAAAAACACACAGAGTGACCATTTTTTAAATTATTATTTACATCTGCCCTTTCATGATTGTGAGCCTCAGAGTGCAGAGGAAAATCAGGTGAGAAAGTTTTCTGTGGTTCCATATTAGAATGCATAAAATATTCTTGTAACGATATGAGCCACAAGTCATGATTATCGGTGCTAGACTAGGCGGGGCCTAGTAGTTCAAAACCTTGTTAGCATTTCTGCATAATGTTGAAGAAAGTATAACGAGAATAATACACTAATTAATTAAAGGGGTTAGAGGAAGATGCCACAAAAAGGCAGTGCAGCACAGCGCTGGCGCTCCAACTAATGTTTGAACACGCAAAGTTATTCCTAAGCATGGATAAGCCATAACAGACAGACACCCAGTTCAAGTGGAATTACTGTCTAAGGGAAACAGAAAGAAAGAGACTCCAGCGGGGAAGAGAGTGCAAATATTGAGCAGTGGAAAACTGCTTGGTTAGAAGAATTCAGATTCTGTCGCGCCATGCTGATGGAAGGGTCAGAACTTGGCGTAAACAGCTGAATCGATAAGGCCTGACTGGCGGTTGTCAACAGTTTGGGTTGGTGTATGTGAGGTAATGGTGTGGGGATTCTTTCTTGGCACACCCTGGGTCCTCCGATACCCGTGTTTGGATGTTTGGACAGTCAGGACCTCCAGCTCATTTGTGCTAACTGCAAGAAGCTATTCCGTCCACATGGGCCAAGATTCCTGCAAAATGATTTTAGCACCTAGTGGAATATATGCTATGACACAATGCTGTTGTTTTGAAGGCAAATGAAGGTCCCACCATGAATTGATGGCTGTCTCTAATAAAGTGGGTACTTGTATATAACAGCAAAGAACATTTAGGGTCACTGTAGGACGAGCTGTAATTCAGTTAGTAGTGGACAATTCTGAACATTGTGCTGATGCTGACATGGTAGTTTGTGTGTGTGGTAGCTTTGCAGTGCATTAGGTGTGGAAGTGTTACAGGGGTTTGAGCACAGTAAGTATTGTATCCTGTAGACCTTATCAGGCATCTGAGTTGTTGGTAAAACCTGTAACAACTAGGAACTAAAGGTAATTTTACACTGCACACAATCTGTGTTGGTTATTCAAATCTTTGGACACATTAGCATAGCCTTTTCGTGCTTTTCCACTTCCAAAAAGGTGGTTTCTACCCTTCCAAAATCACCGTTGCTGATCAAGCTTCTTCAGAATGTAGAAGGGTCAATCGGTACTTGCCTGTGTAGACTTTAGTAGCTGCTTTTTTTCTGATTTAAGCTCACCGGAATGGATTTCTAGTTTGAGAAGAGTTGGAACAGTGCAGTGAATGTCTCATCGATGTGTAGATACTAGATCACAAAGCAGATGTTTAATGACTAGCAGGAAGATGGGACTGCATTTGGGTGTGTCAAAGGACATAGTTTGAATCAAGTAGCTGAATTTGCAGGGATACTGAATCATACCGTCATGTGGGTATACCAGCGGTGGCAAAATCCCAGTCTACGGGATCTTTGTATCGGAATTATGGCTAAAAGAACAAGCTGACCTACAGGGACCACTGGCTTTGTTTCTGAATAAAAAATAGCTTGGATTCCAGTCAATAACTGCATATAGAAGCCAATGCAGCTGCTTCACAACCAGTTTCTGAAAGTATAGATGGAAGTTCATACAATGAACATAGCAGATTGGCACGCGGCCTTTTCCAGAAAAACACAAACATTGGGCTGATCTTTGGTTGAGTTGACAAATGTCCACCACAATCCCTACACTGAGCTGCTGAACAACCAGGTTATGCCTTTTCTCCCTTACCTTACCAAAGAAGATTCCTATCCCGGTATTCCAAGATAATTCTCATTTTTTACATGGCTACAATTGTGACTGATTCGTATATGCGAATCCTCTTGAAGGTAAAAGGGGAAAATCTGGTCCAAATGAGTAGTGCTTTGGTGCAAGAGTGGCTGAACCTTGATGTTGCCTACACCCAGAAATGTATCCAGCTCATGGCAAATTGAATCATAGTTGTCGTTCATGCTTGTGGAGGTATTACACCCCATTAGGTACATTTTCTGTCATAGGTGACCATTTTTTGTCTGGTTAGCTAATTTTTTAGTGTATAATGCTGCGAACACATTTCCAGTATATTCTGGTTGTATTCTAATAAACACGGGGGCTCGGTGGTTATCACCGCTGCCTCACAACAAGAAGGTCCCAGGTTCAATCCCAGGAAGGAGCGGTCTGGGTCCTCTCAGAGTGGAGTCTGCATAGCCTCCCCGTGTCTGCATGGGGTTTACTCCGGGTACTCCGGTTTTCTCCCACAGTCCAAAGACATGCGTGTTAGGTTAATTGGTGTCTCTAAATTG
>JAUZST010026428.1:0-30527 GCA_034779995.1 Parotocinclus haroldoi | reverse complement strand
CACACACACACGTCAAGGCATTTGAATTGCGCTTGGCTAGATGCAAATTTTTAAAAGGAAAAGTGCTTGGGCTGCAACGGACAACTTTTCGCGAGTACACAAGAATATAACTACAGACAAGAATGTAAACTAAGAAAGAGCCCAAGACACTGGCTGAAGATTGGCAAAGAAAACAGTCGTTCATTTTGGTGTGGATATTGATGGCCTTGGCTAATGACATTGTGGTGAGAATAAGGAAACATTAATGAGCCGTTCCTAGTTGCTAACAACCTGGCTATTTCACCAACCATAAATACTAAAAAGACAAAGGGAATACAGTCTAATCCAACCTCCTGACATAGACTGCAAAGTTTGGGTTACAGACTAGTCACAGATTATGAATTTGCAACATCTGAGGATCTTGTATGCTCACTAATTTAGACCTAGATGTACTCACTTTGCTGCCTCCCACTTGGTGCCGGTGAGAGCACACTTGGTGGCTGTTGACAGTGTTTGCATTGCTTTTTGCTGAGCCAAGCATACGGACTATAATGAATGTGGTAGATTTTAACAGAACATCAAGGAAAATACTTACTGAAGACAGCAGTTTTAACTCGTATAAAAACCCACTCCTTCAGATCACTGTGGCCAAATCAGTATTGCTCTACTGACAAAATTTGCCTGTCAAACTTCACCAAATTTGATCTCATGTGAAGCATCTCTCCCAAAATCAATTTGTTCTGGATTGTGAATTGTGAAATTGCTCATAGCAGTAAATTCCATTCAATAAATGTCATTTTGCTGACAAAAGTCTTGTGTTACCATGGCTGAGAAAGCCCTATTCCTACACGATAGTATCAGACTACTGTTGTGGTACTGTTCCTAAACCTCTTCCTTACCTCAGCATGTAACTGAGCATGCTATGTATCGCCTCAATAACTTTTCCCAGGAAATTATGTGACCACAAATCCCTGAGAGTGTTTTATATCTCAGTTACACAAAATCATTGGTAGTATCAGTTGCAGTTTGAGAATCACACATCCTTGGATGTAATTGTCTCTCTTTTGTGGAAAGAGAAATCACAGGAAGCGGTCATCTACAAAGCTATAAGTTACATCATCATGCCATTCAAAGCTACTGGCAGCGATTCCACAGTGACAAACATTACTAATCTAGCTTTCATTTACAGTAAGGACCAGTATCAAATAAACCTGATGTCTGTTTATTTTAAAAGAATGGCACAAAGTCCATTCTTCTTCTTTTACTATTTCTAAATGAAGTCTGCAAATGATATTTTTCCATACAATATGACTTTGATCTTGAAATATTACATTTTGAAAGATCATGGCACAAGCAAGGTAATGGGTGGGTGAGATCACCAAGCTCATGGATAACTTAAGAAACTAAAGGCCTCTCATTGATTAATTATGACATTCAGCTCCACCATTAGAAGAACACTGAACAACAATCTTTTGTATGACGGTGTTGCAAGGAGACAGCCACTGCCCTTCAAAAAGTACTTTTCTGCCTGGCTGCCTGTCTGCATCAATTGGACAAGTCAGAAGGTTACTAGAAAACAATTTGTGGACAGATTATACCAAAATAACCAAAGCAAGGAAAATGTTGCATTTCAGCATAAAAAACATTATAGCATCTGTAAAAGTGGTGATATTTTGTATCTTGGCAATGACGTAATAATGAGCTTGTTTTGCTGCACCTGGGCCAGGATGACTTGCCATTACTGATGTCACAATGAAGTCTGATTATACAAGCAAACTTGAAAGAAAAATGACAAGACTTGTGTTCATGAGCAGAATCATGAGCAGTGTGACAATAAACATGCAAATTGTTCAATGGTTGAAGATGAATAATTTTAATATTTTAGAATAACCAAGTCGTTGAGTCCTTGATACAATATACAGGAAATGTTGCAGGACATGAAGAGTACCAATAGAGGAAACTGTTCTGTACAGAGGGATGGGCTTAACTGAAGATTATATAATTGAAGATTATGCAAACCATCCCAGTTGGATAACTGACATTTAACACATTTTGTTGTAAACTGGCATTATACGCTTTACACATAGATCACTTTACTATCTATAGCTTGATAGTACCCTATTGGACCCCCTTCCAAAGAACCAAGAACTTCTGTTCTTTGTATCATAGATTCTTCTTAGAGATTTTTGGTCCATATTGACATTTTATCGTCACTTAGTTATTGCAGATTTGTCGATTTCCGGTTCCACCACATTCCAAGGACTGAAATGAAAACTGAATGTGACTGAAGAGGCTACTTGAGTACAGTGATCTCATTGTCATGTTCCAAATACAGTAATTTAAGTAATTCGACCTTTATGACATGATGTGATCTTGGATGTAGCCATCAGAAGGTTTACACTGTGGTAATAATGGTATGGACACAACAATACCAAATTACCATTTTTTAAATGTCACAGCCTACCTAAGGGATCCAGAGTGTGCCAGAAAAATATCCCCCACACCTTTACTTTTGATATAAGGCAGTATGGCTTACTGGACTTTCCTCTTTTTTTGGGATGTTCTCGGTAAACCCTAAAGATGGCTTTTCGTGAAACTCTGAATAGATCAGCAGTTTTTGTAACTCTCAGACTAGAGCATTCACCACCAACATCAACACCACTTTCAGGTCATTTAAATCACCTTTCGGTTTGAACTTCATCAGATCATATTTACCACATCTGCATGGCTAAATGCATCACTGCTGCCATGTAACTGGCTGATTGGACACAGTAATACCTCGGTTCTTGTCGTTAATTTATTTCAGAAGGCTTGACGAGTTCAGAGTGGCTTTAGTACCGATTTTACCTTAAGGAACCATGTAAAGTGAATTAATCTGTTCCAGAACTCCTGATAATTATTATATGCATTAAGTGGAGTTGTACTGTACATGTGCACCCTGAGTTAAAATGGGAAGATGTTCCATCATATCAATCACAATTTAAATGCATCATAGCGGAGCTAATCGTACATTAACATACAGTTGGCAAAATCATGAACAAAGCTTAGTTCACAGTAGTGTAAGAAATCTCATGTAATTTAACGAGTAATGGATTAAAAGTGAAACTGGTCAACACAGCCGAGATCTCCACTGAGAAATAACTTTTTAAGCAGGTTAAAAGTTTTAAGCAAGTAAGCCAATTAACAAACGAACGACGAGCACCAAAACGGTCCTCTAGTCAAAACACACAGAAAACCTAATTCAATGAGCTCCGAGGTGGCTGAGAACGAGAACATCATTACTCATTAAGATATCGCACCGTTGACATAACGAGATGACTTTTTTAAACAGATTTTAAAATACGAGACCTATTTTTAAACTTGCATGTCACTGACCTAAATATTTAAATTGTTTATCTAATTCAGCTCAGTTGGCTAAATCATTAACACAAAGCATGTCTTGTAATAAAGTGTTGAAAAATCTAAGTAATGAAGTGAAACTGGTAAACACAGCTTCAATAGCGCACACAGTTTAAGCACGTGAGCCGAAACAAAGTTGTCTAGGTAATAATTACAGAAAAACGAATTCAACAAGCTCAGAGGTGGCCGAGAACCAGGATACTACTGTATTTGCATTAACAAGCTGTTGAACAGGTGCACCCAAGAAAGTGAGTGTACATGTTTACACATATTACACTGGATCAAATCTAAATTATTATAGTCTTCTAAACAAGCCCTCCAATAAGAACTCCTGAAAAATACTGTTGTATGTAATGTGTGAAGCAAGACCATGCACTCGCATATAGTACATGTGCCTATAATATGTAATTCATGCAAAAGCAGCACTTCCCACATCCTCTTCTTAATTTATTTTTATTACTTTAATATACAACATTGTATGCACACTAAATTTTTTACAAAATCAGCAAGTTGAACAAACAGACTTTCTCCTGTAGGCTTTATTGGGGGGAGAAGGGGGGGGGGTGTTGGTGATATCTGAGTGTCAACAGCTTTGTAAATCTTTAATTATGCATGTGGCAGTTTGTATGTAGCACTCCGCTGACTGGAACTGTGAGAGATTGACTGCTTCTTGTTATCACGAGGGAATTACTTGATATTTACCATCGTGTTGTAACAGGTTTACTGGTGTCCATTTGTTTCTTCAGTAAAGGGAAAATAGTTTTATCATGGCTGTGTGAACTGGTTCTTGGGCATGAAGCTCAGAAACAAGGGCTGCTGCTGTCTTTTCAATAGGATCAGATCAGTACAAGAAGAAAGAAAGAGTGTGGATCATAAAGGTCAAGTTACAATACTGAAGCAGACACTACAATAACGCATTGAATGCCTGAGGCTAGACCCGGTAAGACTTAGCTCAGTAGAATGGAGCGTGTGCGCACACACAAAACACCATAGCTACACAGAGTATAAAGACAACAGTAACAGAGCAAACATGTAGCCCCACTCATTCTCCCAGTCTGTGCAGTGCTGATTAATCTCTGTTGCAGCCTTGCATAATTAGCCTTTGTGATGCATATTCATGAGCATGCTACCCACAGCGAGTTTCAAAATACAAGCCGTAAAATAGCACTTGTATACACGCACTCTTACTGTGTGATAGGGCCTGACTGATACCAATATAATGACAGATAAAAAGCTTGGTTTTAAGCACCTAAAAATACTATATTAAAAGAAATTAGAACAAAGTATGGAATTAATTAAACAGATATACAGTATATACCGTTATAAAATGTATAATAAATAAATATCCAAATAGCATAACATTTCCAATTTGACTTTTGTCCCATTTCACTGATGTGTCTTTAACATTACATACATGTCTATGGCAATGTTACTTTATATATATATATATATATATATAAAACACACAAATCTGTAATAATGCAGCTAAATGGTCTCTTCAACACCACTCCCTCAGACCCAGCCAGTCGTGTCCGTTTCACATTTTGACCCTGATATGTTTGGTCAAATCTGCAGAGGGGTCCATAGTCAATCCTAAAGAACACAGGCTGCAGGTGTACACATGATCTGGTTTGGAAGTCATTCAATTGCAGAAACGTGACTATATTAAACAATACAAACGTATTGCAGCACATTTTCAGTTTATCAAAAGGTAAAATCCCAAATCCCAAGGTACAGTGGTGCTTGAAAGTTTGTGAACCCTATTTGTGAGTCATATAAATATGACTTGGACATCATCAGATTTTCACTCAAGTTTCAAAAGTAGATAGAAGAACCCAGTTAAACAAATGAGACAAAATGATTATACTTGGTCATTTATTGAGGAAAATGATCCAATATTACATATTTGTAAGTGACAGAAGTATGTGAACCTTTGCTTTTTGCTACATGACCCACCATCTGTTGAGATTCAGTTCATGGGCAGATGTCATGACATTTTCCTTTAGGATTATCTGATATAATTCAGAATTTGTTGCTCCATCAGTGATGGCAAGCCGGCCTGGCTTAGATGCAGCAAAACTGGCCCAAACCATGACACTACTACCACCATGGTTCACAGATGGTTCTTATGTAGGAATGCAGTGTTTTCCTTTACATAAAACATAATGATTTTCATTTAAATTAAAAAGTTTTATTTTGTACTCATCCGTCCAAAAACCATCCTTCCAATAGTCTTCTGGCTTGTCCATGTGATCCTGCAGAAGAGCAGCAAAGTTCTTTTTGGAGAACAGTGACTTGCTCCTTGCAACCCTGCCATGCACACCTTTGTTGTTCAGTGTTCACCTCATGGTGGACTCATGAACATTAACATTAGCCAGTTTCTCTTGGAGTAATCCTTGTTGGTTAACCATTCCTAGGGAGGGTAATAAACGAAAAGTATTTCTTCAGACCCCTTTAAATGTATCACTCTTTGTTTCATTGCAGCCATTTGCGAAAATCCAAAAAATTCATTTTAGTTCTCAATTGCGCACCCATCATCTCATCCCATCCATTTTCAGGTCCCTCCAGAGATGCTCAATTGGGTTTAGGTCATGGCTGTGGCTGGGCCAGTCAAGAATGGGCACATAATTGTTATGCTTTGTTATTTTAGCTGTGTGTTTATGGTCATTGTCTTGTTGGAAGGTGAAGCTTCCCCCCAGTCTGAGGTTCTGAGCACTCTGGAAGAGGTTTTATTCCAGCATGTGTCTGTACTTGGCTGCATTCAGCTTTCCTTTAATTGCAATCAGTCGTCGTGCAGCTGAAAAACACCCTTATAGCATGATGCTGCCACCACCATGTTTCACTGTTGGGATTGTATAGGGCAGGTGATGAGCAGTGCTTGGTTTTCTACACACATACCGTCACATAAGAAGTTAGGAAAAAAAGGCAAAAAGATTTTCGTCTCATCGGACCAGAGAATCTTATTTCTCATAGCCTGGGAGTATTTCATGCCATATGTCTTGCACTGAGGAGAGGCTTCTGTCGGGTCACTCTGCCATAAAACCCTGAGAGGTGGATGGCTGCAGTGATAGTTGACTTTGTGGAACTTTCTCCCATCTCCCTACTGCATCACTGGAGCTCAGACACAGTGATCTTTGGGCTCTTCTCCCACAATTGCTCAGTTTGGCTGGACAGCCAGGTCTAGGAAGAGTTCTGGTCGTCCCAAACTTCTTCCATTTAAGGATTATTTAGGCCACTGTGCAATGGAAAATAGAGTGAACAATTTAAAGGGTTCTGAATACTTTCTGTATCCACTGTACTTTTTGTCACTCACAAATATGTAATAATGGATCATTTCCCTCAATAAATAAATGACCAAGCATAATATTTTTGTCTGATTTGTTTAACTGGATTCTCTTTACCTACTTTTAGGATGAAAATCCGATGATGTTTTCGGTCATGCTTATGCAGAAATACAGAAAATTCTAAAGGGTTCACAAACTTTCGAGCACTACTTTACATGTCTAGCAACAGTCTGGTCATAAGTGGAGATCAAGTAACACATATAAAGGCTAATTTAATCAGATGCACCAAACAAATTGCCTTTCTGAAATCTTTAAAATTATACTTCTAATGACTGAAAATATATATATATTGCCACCATGCACCACTGCTGACATAATGGAGTAACTTCAGTGTTTTACCCCTTCTTAATGCAAAATGTGCTTGCATTATGAACACTAGAGTAACTATTTAAACCTATGGCAGCAGTTTTTTTTTGTGTGAATGAATGATGTGGTTTCAAAGAAATAAAACATTTACATGTTTAATAAATTACGTTTTAATCTTGTTCAGTTCTAGAAGTGGGTCCCAAGTATTTAACCTCTATTGGTGTTCTCAACTTGGAGGTATTGCTGAGAGGCCTCGACTCGCCCTGCCGACAATGAGTCATTAGGATATCAGGGCCCAAGGTGTGACCAACTTGCAAATCGTTGGCCCACCCTGCCAACTCACGCAAGTCGTATGGATAGATTTGTGAATGGGGGTTGAACCTCTTAGGAAGGGATCTGAAGACTGCTTGATGGGTGGCTGAGAAGTGGCTCAAGCCACCCCCTCCGTTCAGCGACGACTATTTTATGTGAACATAACTCACCTCTTTCAAAACCTCTGTCCAAAATATGAACATTGTTCAGTTCTGTCATCATAAGATGATTCTTCCATGTTGTGCCATGTACCTATGGAGTGGTTGTTCACACCTTGGCCCAAGATCCTAACGACTCATTATAGGCAGGGGGTTCAAGGACTCTCATGACCACATTCAAGGTGAAAATCCCACTCAAAATTAAATATGTGTTTCTAGAACTGAAAAAGTGGTGAGAAACATTCTAGAGCCAAGAAGTCATCCAGGTGCTTTCAGTTCAAACACTCAAATCGGACATGACCTGGGTGACTGAGAACCTACATAGAACCTACAACCAGCATTAAATTTATCTGCAATATGCTGTGCTACAGAAAAACTCCAGCTTAGTTCTCTGGGACACGACTGTACTCTTATAAAAGCAATCTGTACAATGATAAATCATTCAAATTAAATATAGACATTCATTCTTTTCAGCATAATTCACACCAGTACTGGATATCAGTCAGGTCCTCCTCTGCAGTGTTGGTGAAAGGTACGTGTACACGAGAGGCATGTTTACATACTGAACACCCATTTCCTGTGGTTTGGTTTGACATTTGACGTACCATCTTATGCAGCAACACACTCGCCTCTAGCAAGTAGAAAGTGCACCAAACCCTTCACGAAGTATAAACGTCGTTCGAAGATTATTCTGAGAGAGCTTATTTCATTCCATTCCTCATAGTTCCTCATAAGCAGCCTGTTTTCTTTGCTTTACAGAAAAAAAAAAATCCTAAAACATTAAAACATAAAAGCATTAAAGCATTAAAAAAAACAGTAAAAGACACAATAATGATTTGAAATTATATTAAGACTGAAACATTGACTGTCACAAGAACTTCGGATCAGTCAGAGTTTAAGTGGCAAGAACAGAACCAGCCCTTCATGCCACACACAGATTGTAGTCCTGTTGCTCTGGTGAAGAACGTGTACGTGCAGAAAAATGTAAAGCTCACCAGTGATGTAATATAAGCCACATATGAACCGTGTCCTGACACATGGTCATGTCAGATTTCAAAACAGTGCTGCAAACCACAAGTGCAGTATTTACAACAGTGAAACAAAAAAATTAAATAAAACGAAATGAAAATAACAACAAACCAAAACAAACAAACAAACAAAAAAAACCTTGTTAGAACTAGAGCTGGGCAATACAGGCAAAATTGATATCTCAGTATTATTCAGAGAACTGGGCGATATACAATGTTCAAAGATGTTACGCTTGTTATTTTATTCTTCAAATTAGATCTTTAATATTTATACATTTAAATAGACAGTTGGGCACCCCTATCCATATTAACATGCTTTGTTGAATAAAAATAAAAAGTTAACACAATCTTAATTGGGAACAAAATTAAGACTGAAAACAAACAAGTAAGTCCAGTTATGACACCTTTAAATGGTAGGAAATCCCCTGGAAGGGTGATTTATCAGTTGCTAAAATGACTTTCATTTTCATCCAAGCTTGTTTACTTAAAATAGAAGGTTTACGGCTGTCAAAGTTAACACACAATTTTTAGTTCTGCTAATAATTTTACTGTTCGACCTGGAAGGACACTTCGTGACCTCTGATTTGTTCATGGTGGGAAACGATTCTGCACAGTTCCTTACAATCTTTTCTGATTACTTTGGCAGCAGATTTTCTCACATAAACGCACAAACACAATCACATGGCTCACGTGATATCAGCTTGCACATGCTGTGTCTTGTAAAAGTACCTAATTCGTATTTTGCATAACAAGATATCATCCTGGTAATCACAATACATTAGCAGCCCTTTGTCAGAGAACTACGATGAATATTGTGCTGCAGCAAACAACAAGACATAATTGAAAATAATGTTTTATGATATTATGAATTATTTAATAAATGCATTCTGTTGAAGTTTACACTGTCAACTTGTGTATGGATATGTTAGGCCAATTTAATGGGAAAACTATTTCAAGTTGGAACAAGACAAAAAAAAAAAACATGATTAACACAGTAAACATCATGTGATTCACGCAATTAAATATTCTAAATGTCTGACAGCACTAGCAGAAGTATAACAGTACAAGATTGTTTTAAGATCTTTACCTTGGTGTTCATATCTGTCACTGAAAAAATCCAATATTTAAGTAAATTTAGTCTGAGAAATAAAAAACTACTTGAGACCAATCAAGAGCTTTTTTTAAAAAAAAGTGTTTAACAAGCATTAGAGAAAAGTAGATCACAGAACTTTCAAGCAGTAATCCCTCACTTCCCATTTCCTATATTTGAGGCCAAATTCTTTTAGTTATTCAACGTGGGAATGACAAACAACTGAATTATAAAAAAGCATGTTTGACCTTTAGAGAATTCCGTCAAAGAATTATTATATAAAATAGCTAATTGCCTGAACATTCTATTTACCGGTACAGTATTTTAAATATTCTCAAATTACCAGAAACTGTGAACTTGGCCTGGACAACACTTGAACTTTAGCTTGCCCACATACCCTATTGTACAGCTACAAAAAGTAGCCTTTAGGGCTCACCAAATCTCCAAAAAGCCTTACCTGCAATCTAATAACTATAAGCACCTAGAGTTTGCTAAATGCTACTGAGACTTGGAATCAGGTTCTCTAAAAGTAATTCCTGATTATAATTAAAGCAATTATTGATTTCATACTTCATTAAAATTACGTGAAACATTCAAAATGGGTGTAAAGGTTTGGGTTTAAAGCAGAAAGATGACTAAATTGAAAAGGACCTAATGGTCTGTATTCTCCAACCTTAATGTATATGTTATAGGAGAAGAATATGTGCCATTGTATTGGCAAATCAAAGGGATGCTAATAATTAAAATAATTCCTGATGAGGGATTTTTATTTTTCTCAGACTAAATTTACTTCAACAAAAGGTTGAAGGTACTACACTTTAAGAATATTGTAGAGGGAACTGTATTTAGGTTTGCGTTGAAATTTTTTTCTTGTTCAAATTATGCAGAAGTGAATAGAAGCTTTTACAGTGGGGGGCAAAAGTCACTAGTGAAAATATTTGTTTGGCTCTTTGTGTAGAGGGTTCTTACTGTAACAAGATACAGAACCCAAAACAGGATACAGGACCCCTCTAAGATTTGCAATAACTACTTAAATAACTGACGATCAAGTAGTGCTGATTGCCATGGACTTTCCACCACAGAGACATGGCCTAAACCCCATGTTACAACTTTGAATGATGCTTTAAGACAGACAAACCAAAGTGTTCAGTAATATCACAGTATTATCAAATTGGATAAAAATGCAAAATATTTTCACTGGTGGTCTTAGGAGTTTTGGGCCCTTACTGCACACGCGCACAAAATTTTGGCATCTATCTATATTTGTTTATGTGCAGTGTGGTTGGTGATGGGAGAAACGATATATATTGAAAAAGATTGCAAAATTCAGATTTTTGTTAACTAATAATTTCTTAAGTGATATGACATTTCTGTACACAATGACATTTATGTTCATGCAATAACAAAAAAAAAATCTGGTTGCACTTAATCTCCCTTTGCTAGCTTGCAGAAAATGGGGCAAGAATGTAACGGCCAATACTGATTGTGAAGTTCTATGGAATATTATGTACAAAATAACATCTAGAATAAAACACTTAATACACTGCCCAGTTCTAGTTGTAACACAACAAAAAGTGCTCTAGGTCTCAATAAAACCAAGGTCGCTAATAAATAAGCATTTTTTAAATGCACTGAATAAAGAAGGGGGAGATGATGCAGATTGTTTTCTTAAGGAATGGACATGGATTTATAAAATGTAAGTTTGTTTACTGGACAGGGAGGAAGGATAAAATGAAAACAAAATAAATATACTAAATTAAAAGACAGCTGTTCATCTGCAGCACAGGCCTTCAGGAGATTTCATATTCATTGTATATAAAGCAACACTCACTCATGGGCCTGCCCTTTCATACTTACATATGGCACCACAGCAATCTCTACTATTTCCTTGTCAATATACATATATATATAACTTTTAACCCTGAACATCTGAAGTCCCTACAAGTACCAACTCAGCTTTGTTGGATTTTTTTCTTTCCTTGAAGCTTGGCGAATTGTTCATTTGTCAGTTTAAAGTGCAATAGTGCTTGGATTTACGTCCAATGAATGTTCCTGGCTCAACAAGTATTCTCTTCTGATGTGTCCCTCTTGGGAAGCCATGGTTACAGAGCGCTTTGAAGCCCCCCCAAAAGAGTTCTGAGTATGAAGAGAAATTTTATCTCAAATGATCTGTACGGCATTAAGCACTATGCGGCAGAAGAACTTCTAGCAATTGAATTGATTAAATTATTTGTACAAGTAGCCATTAAATCATTTAAATGGAGAAGAAGTGTCTTCTCTAGTGACACTCAAAGCCCTGCTAATCCATCAAGAAATAAATATTCCAATTCAAACTCATTCTCTGAGACCAACATATGGGTTGGGGGGGCTGCATTTTCTCAGCACATTTCTTCAAACCACTGCAGATCTCTAAGTGGCGCTGTATCTGGGGACAGGCAATGGAAGGTTGGAATTGTGGTGATGAAAGCTTGTGTCCTGTCAGTCAGACTTGAACGTAACTAGTGGCTTCACCAGGTTTTCCTCATACACCTTTAGAATGGCCTCACACACAAACTTGAATTGGCTCTGAGGAAACAAAAAAGCACAAAAGAGCAAATGAGTAAATGAGAGAAAATCAGATTTTGTACGTCCAAATAATCAGATGTGTAGCCAATAATCTCACTGAAGGATGTGATGTATATTTTGGGTTTTAATATTGAATAGGAGTCCCCACAAAGTGTTCGGTATCCGTTTAGCAGATAGGAGAACCTATATTTTAATTTTAATTATTACACTAATCATTTATACAAAAACAAATAGGATGTAAATAGAATAAAATGGACACTATGATGGTATGGGCAATGTTGTTCTGGGAAATGGTATTTGGAGACGTCAATAGCCCTACACAAGGGAACCTAGGCAATATTATCCAGGTTTTTGTATTATGGTTGCTCAGTGTATTATATAAACATTAAAATGTTTATTGGTACTTGAAAGTATTATAATCTATCTATACGTGTCAATCATTTCAAACATCACAAACAAAACTTGTGTTCTATACTACTTTTTACAATTAATCATTGTTTCAAAGCTGTTTTACAATTTTAGATCATCTTCAAATATTCATGGCCAAACCAAACTTGAGCAAACCTAGATTGACAGTGGAAAGGAAAAACTCAGAGAACATTACAAGGACTAAACCTTGGGAGACCAAAACTGGTCTTTAGGTGGCTTAGATAATATTTTAAGATGAACTAAACTAGGCAGAATTAAGAACTAAACCAAGTATGACTCTCATTAATAGGTTTACAGTAATACTTTACATAAACAGAAGCCAAATAAATATGAACAGAAAAATAGATATAGAATAACCTATAAATGTACATAAGCATTATTTAGTCTGGTACACTTTTGTCAGGTTCTACCAGAGACCAAATTGGTCCAGACAGTGGACACGCATGCTAACAGCAAACAAACTGAACTTAAGAAACAAAGGCTTGAAATCTGTACATTTTGAAAATGTGTATCCAAACTAACAAACAAACTTTCCGTTCTAAACAAATTTTTATCTCAATGCATCGCTACAAAAGAATAGTTTTAAATCTTGAGATGAGCTACAGAAGTTAGGGTTAAAGTTGGAAATGAGAGCTCACAGGTGTCTGGATCATCATGGCCCGCTGGTCCCTCATGGTTCTCACAATGTCTAACGGGTAGACAGGTTGACCGCACTCCATTAAACACATTGCTGTCTCCATGGTGATTAGCACTCCCGTACGACCAATTCCAGCACTGGTGAGAGAGACAGAAGAGAGGGAGTGAAAAAAATGACAAAGATTTCCGACACATCTCTGGGGATTCTTCCAGATTTTCTGCAGGTATCAGAAAGTCTACTTGAATGAATTTAGGACTTTGTAATATCATTTTATGCCACTTTTAACATTAATGCCATACATATACAAATGCACAGATGCGTGCACACTGACAATTTTACAAAATAATCATGTATCAACTTCTGAAACATCCAAAACAAAAATTTAATTGCAGACATTTAGATGACAGATGTTAATGCACGTGCCTTAGTTCACCGTTTTTTACTTCCAACTTTGACTCAACACAAGCAGCCTACAATCGGACGACTAGGTGTTTATTTTTTGTGCACTGGTTTAAGCTCTTTTTCAACGTTACCCAACATTGTTAACTGCAGAATCCACGATGGAACTTTGCTCTCAACAACTGATTGAAGGATTACAACTCAAAATAGCTGTCAAACAAAATGCGATTCAGCCTTGGACTGATCCTTCAATGATCATACAGACGTTCTGCATCCAGGCCAGCCCACAGCTACAATCAAGCTAAGCTTTCCTTGGAGTCTTAGATACTTCACGGATGGTGTATACAGTGGTACCTTACTTCCCGACCATTTTCAAGAACTCCTTGAAATGTGTTCTTGCTACAGTTTGGCCAGAAAAGAAATGTCTGTCCTTGTTGTTTTCTCGGTACTAGGTGAACTAGCTTAAACTTGTACGAGTCAAGCAGCACGAATCATTTCAGCTGAAACTCTGTCCACGATTCAGATTCACAATAGCCTTTGCTCAATGTCTTTCTAGCATACAGCTATATACTTTTGGTAAGACTGCGACCAACTGCAGTGGAACCCAAAGTTGTACATTCTGAGATGCTTTTCTGCTCACCACAGTGGCACACAGTGATCATCTGCATTACTGTAGCCTTTCTGTCAGCAGAAATCAGACTAATTCCCATTGGTATGAATACTACTTGACACTGCTGGCCCATATCTGCATTATTTTATCCATCGCATTGCTGTCACACGGCTGACTGATTAGAAAACAGCATGAATGTGTAGGTGTACAGGTGTTCCTGATAAAGTGTTCTGTGGGTGTATGTATCAAAGGGCAAACACTAGCTAATACAGAGGGAGCAGTGGATACGACAAGGCTGCATTAAAACAAATCTCTGCAGCATAACACGGCATTATGTTGTTCACATTTGTTGAAAACCATATTATACACAATGTGGTATATAACAACCATCATTAGAGGGCTGCGTCCTGTTCCCTTGCTGTGACTTGCAGGTTAATTCAACCACATTACATAACTGTTATTCACTTTAAGACGAATTAAGGTAATTCGTTCACCTGCAGTGGACCACCACCGGCTCATCTTTCATTAATCTTTTACTCCGCACCAAAGCAACAAAGTCTAGGAAGTCAGTAGAGTCATCGGGCACACCATGGTCAGGCCAGGCCAAGTACTGAATTTGAGTCAGCTCCCTGCTCTCCTCAGTCTACAGCAACAATATTCACAATGAATCACATGAAAACATAACACAGTAACATTTTGGAAAGAAGTTTCTGGAATCGAGCCGAATGAAAGAAGGTATTTACACAAATGTTAAGGCTGATATACCTCTGTGTGTGTGAGCGTCATGTCACGGACCAGAAATGCAGAGTTTCCTTCTTCAGTGTGGCAGGAAACTTGGAAGCCACCATAGGTAGCACAGTCTGATGGATTAGGCCAATACTGATGACATTTCACCTGTATCAACAAAACATTAGTTTTGAGATAGTCAATGAGCTAGAATGAACATATTGAAAAATAATCTATAGTTTTAAGAAAGCGAATCATGAATAATGCGTTAACAGTGCAATAGAGCTCCAAAACAATTCCAGTTCTTTGTTGGAACACTAGAACAAAACTTACTCGGCCTCTCTCCACCTGAGTGGTAAGCATAACCACCATGGAGGAACCCTGCTCCCACGTCATCTGCCAAAAGTCCGTGCAAGTGTTGGGCAAGGGCCCTTGGCAAGCAATGTAGCGATTAATGATACTGGAAGCAGGTATTTCCATCTGAAAAATGCCACCCATCCAAAAAGTTAGTTCAACATATAATGTTCACATATGTAGATGTGAGCAGAACAGGGGAAAAAAACAACTCACATTTATGAAATTTGCATTGATATAGTCTTCTGAGCCCCTTAAAATGACACGTGTGGCATCGTCTAAAGAATATTTAAAAAAAAAACCAAGGCAAATTATTAAATATATTTGGCATGCACGATAAGCGTCTCATGACGTTCTGATACTCACAAGGTGAGATGTCTCTGTAGCGGTTTTTGGAAATGTTCTGAGGTAATTTGGCACACGACATTGTCATTCCAGGTCTTTTACGGTAAAGTTGCTACAAAGGAAAAGAAAGCAGTCCTCAGTGAAAATGCTTTATTTGAAAATGCTTTTCTAAGAGTGATTTAGCCGGAATATACAGGAAGTAAAGCTCCAAAGCCAGCTTATCTTCAATCACATCATAAATAGCTAGAATGAACAGAAGATATGTAGTTGTATAATAACAACCTTATTTACAGAGATATGAAAGCATTTTCATATGTAATCAAATGTCTAATCAGAAGTGTTTATACAGGGTTCCTAAATATTATATCATTACTCTTATTAGTTAATTATGTAAGGGTGTTGCTGCACTGGCTCTGAACAACATCCAGTATCAATTCTGCACAGATTGTTTTGTGTGTCATCAAAAGGGTTGCCTTATCACAGTTCTTTCGCAACTTTTCTGTACTCTAGGTCGAGCAAAACGATGAGAGAACAATAAGTAATTTGCTTTATTAATTAATAAAATCACTAACTCTGGTCAATAAGTATGCTCATCCGTAGAACGGATCATGGTCACAAATGGTACGGTCCATGTCTGACTCCCCTAAGATGTACACAAATCGCATGTTGCATAAGGCCAAACTTAAGAGCTGATAGACTGATCTGTTATATATTTTTTAAACTTTAAAAAAACAATTGTAAAACTTGAGCAGACAGATCTAAAAATACCAATATTATTTATTTACAATACAGCCTTGACATTAGTGTGTCACTTGCTAGCGGCTAGCGGTTAAGGTACTGGACTCTGGACCTGAGGGTCCAGGGTTCAA
Organism: Parotocinclus haroldoi; assembly: GCA_034779995.1. Taxonomy (NCBI): domain Eukaryota; kingdom Metazoa; phylum Chordata; class Actinopteri; order Siluriformes; family Loricariidae; genus Parotocinclus; species Parotocinclus haroldoi. The sequence goes on along the minus strand of JAUZST010026428.1, from coordinate 13,977 downwards.
ATCCCACTTCTGCCCAGCTGCCACAGTTGGGTCCCTGAGCAAGGCCCTTAACCTACAATTGCTTGAATTGTAAGACTGTATCAGTTGTAAGTCGCTCTGGATATGGGCGTCTACTAAAATGCTGTAAATGTAAACAATCCATGAATGTATTATCTACACCAAACCTTCTGGGGGAAATGTAATGAGAAAAGTATTGCTTTAGCCAAACACTGAAGTGGGAAGAAGAATCAAACAGGAAGATATTAGAGTGGGTCTGATTTAGGAAAGGAAGTAGTAGGAAGTACTTGCAGATATGACCACATCCTGGGCAAGGCTTTGACAGACGTTTTACTAAATGTAATCTTATGTAACCCCTAAGAAGGTAAAACCAACACTATGCTTTGTTTCAGTATTTTTCAGTAGGAAGGAATTGAAAGTCTTTCTACTGCACTGCTGATGTTTGTAGTTAGAATTGTGAACAGCAACGGTTCGTTAATGATTACCGTTTTTCTACTTATTTAACGCAACTATAGCACATTCTTTTATGTTTTGTCGTCTAGTTTAGGAGGTTTATAATTCTTTGTTCAAGGTACATGGGTGGAATAGCACTGAATGGCGACACCTGGGTCCCACAGGTGCCTTCCAATAGGATTGGGAGTCACAAGTAGTCACGAATGTTTGTGTGTGAGGCAAAAGGGAGGCTGGGTCACAAGATCAACTACAACAGCGACATATACAACCCCTGCTATGGACTGGCATCTCATCCATGGTATGCTTGTGTCTACATTCTGTGTTCTACAGGTTCAGCCCCTTGACCCTGACCAGATAAATGCATTGTGGGGGGGTGAGGGGGTCTTTGTTCATTACATGCTAAATACCATCCTTTTGGGAAAGACCTCTAATCAGTGTGTCAGTGTTAACTAACAACGCATCCAAGAATTTCAGCTCACGCCTTTAATGTAATTGCATTTCCCCGATTTTTACATTAATTGATCTGACATCTAAGTTACACGAACACTATGCAAGTAAGAAAGAAAGTTTGAGACCAAAACACTGGCAAGATTTCAATGTTGACCAATCAAGCATCCATCTATCCACATGAAACCACTCACAAGCTTTTTTTAATCTATAAATTCAGGACTGTCTTTATTTCATCATAGCAGGAGGTAAACAAGATAAACTAAGCCTATAGTAATGAAAGACCAATGCTAACAAAAACGGTTTGCCATCAGATGAATTTCATGCTGTTTGATGGATTTTTGCTTTAATTCACGATTGCTCAGATTATCATTTTTGACTCACATCAAAATGAGCAAGCAAAGCTCCACTGCCGACACCCTCTTGGAGCTGCTGCATGGAGTCTCTCCAGGCATCTTGATCCAGCTGGGATGGGTTTGAGGGTGATTTAGCTGGGATATACTGGAAGTCAGGCTCCATCTCCAGCTTATCTTCAATCACATCATAAATAGCTATAAAAAACAGAAGACATGTAGTTGGATAATAACTATTGAATATGAATTATTAGCAGCAATATGTACTGTAATATCATAACAGTAATGTCCTGTTAATGTCGTGAGTTTTTTGAGTAGCCTTGGGACAGATCAAAATATATAAGACCAGAAATCAGAGTATATGTACACACAGAACATGTGCAGTGACTAGAACGACAGCAACAATGAGGGTTGATACCATTGGGCCTGACCAGCAGGATGAGCTCCCCTGAGTGGCTTTCACAGCTGGCTTTGATGAACATGACCACTTGGTCATGTGTGTGCTCAGAAATATCGCGTCCGTTAATCAAAACAACCTGATCGCCCTCGTTCAGTCGAGGAACACACATATCAGCCTGCAGATACAAGAAAGCAGAATGGTAGACTGAACAACTGAGATATGTTAATTCTAGCCACTGCCCCAGAATAAGACCAAATTAGAACATATGTTTACTACAAATACTCTTTTGGGATTATTTATTGGCTTAAAAACATTTTAGAGTCAAGAGTCAATGTAACCAATATTTCAAGTCACAATAATAGTGGCATTAGTGGCTTTCTATATAGGTTTAACCATTTAATCCCTGCATTACATTCTGTGAAACAGGATGCTGACCAGATATGAGTTAGTCGCTCATACTAGTTTTCCGTCATCAGATAGAAGTCAGATTTGTATTTTCTGTCGTAGTTCTTAAGATCTTGGCTGTTTAAGCAAACACGTTAAACGGTGCATACCTTTTGAACCCTTAATGAATCCTGAATGCCAAAATAATCCCCTACATTGACACCTCAAAGTTTAAGGTACTTGACTACAGACCAGTAGGATAGCAGTTAATGTTCCTCCACTTTCAAATGGACACTATTGCAACCTTAAATCCTTTACTGCTTAAATTGAATACCGTAACTATTCTCTGTTGCTTTGGATAATACACATCTGTAATTAAAATATGATTTGGGGGACGTAGTGGTTTGGTGGTTATGGCTTTGAAATACTAAGTTTAAATCTGGACTCTACCAGACAGCCACTGCTGGTCCCTTGAGCAAGACATTTAACACTGTTGCTCAATATGTCCTTTTGGATAAAAGCAGCTATAAATAAATAACTAAAAGTAAAGAAATAACTGAATGTTTTTTCTCTCGAGAGTCCCTGGGTTTTAGTAATACTTTTAAGAGCATGTGAGTAATTAATGAAATATGTTATGAATAACTAACAAATGAATAAATGGAAATACAGTAAATAAGAACAAAGTACACAACATGTAGCTAGATTTCTGCTCAAATCAGTAATGGCTTTATTTTTAAAAGCATGATTATATGTTACCTTAACGGTACTAAATTACATACGTCACAAATGTTTAAATAAAAAAGGTGAAATATAGTTGATACAGCGTCAATAGTTACTAAGAAACTGTGGCTACCTAAAGTGTAACAAATACTTACTGGTGTACCTGGAGCCACCCTAGATACAATGATTGGCATCTTCTGATCAGAACCTCCCTGAAAAAAACCCCATAATTTTTAAGCAACGGGTCCTGGATGATATCCATCATTCAATAATAACAACAACATCTTCAGAAACAATTAAATCTTACTGTAACATTGAATCCAAATCTCCCATTTTCATCTGGCTTCATCTTGATTAGAACAACATTATCATGAGGAAGCACCCCATTAAGCTGAGTGAAAAAAGACAACTTCATTGTTGTTTCTAAAGCAAACATGAGAGTAAATATAATCTTTGGCAGAGAAATTATTAATACTTGTGTAATGAGAAATGTACGATGAATTAGTCAATATTTAAAAAATTTGTCATTCATTGAGATACCATTTTGGCGAGTGAATGCCACCGTGACTATACTATACAAAGTGTGTGTGTCATACCGTCGTCTTGTCTGTCACCACAGGGATATCATACATCTCATTGACATGGTTATTTAGATCCTGCTGAGACTGGGAGAAAATGAGCTGGCTCAGGTTCTTTCTGGACTGTTTGGGTGGCAGTGCTGGGGGTTGTCCATCTACACTTTCTGGAGACCTGAATGGTAAAAAATACCAAATTAACACTCCCATTGACTTTCTGAAATGCAAAGTAGAGATTTATTGAAAAACAGAAACGCCAACAGCATAATATGAGGAGGCAATATCTTAACTAATCTTGGCATATGCCTCAGGTTGATGAATTCCTTTCTCTGTACCCTTGGTAAAGTCACAGAACACCAGTTATTCTTGAAAACTTTTCTCAGGTAAAATGCAACTTGCAACAGATATATGTATAGACTTACTGAAGAGATCTGAAACTAGTTCTTCTGCATTTGTGGCCCACACATCAACAGTGGGAGTGTACAGAGGTCATATTACTAAACCACAGTACTTTCAGAAAGCAGGTAGCAATCCTAAATATGGCAAGTGGTTATACACGTGCACATGAAGAGAGTTTCACATTAACAGCTCTCAAAATTATTTGAAGACAAAAGTTATCTAACTCTAAACATGGACTCATACTTAATATACTTTCCTAGCCAGTATATTGACACATAAATCACAAAACATATTATATACTTAATATCAACATTTGAGCCAACTGTCTTAAAGTCTGCCGCAACTAGGGTTTTGATGTTTTTCCTGGCATAGCAGTAGAAGTTTGCAGTGAGTTACTTGGTTACGGCCTGTTAATCAGTGTCATTCATCTGCCAAACTGGTTAAACACAATACGTTTGTGTGCGAGTGCAATTCCAAGTAATAAACACAATTTTTAAATAATGCAAACTATTCAACACTGACTCCACCATAGCAGTGCTATGGATCAGTCTTATATACATTTTTCAGACATTTTCATGCAAATTCCATTCTCTGAATTATATAATGCAAAACCATGCTGATACCATGCATGAAGTCATACCCATTTAATCCCCACTTGTCCTGGTTGTGGGTGGACATAAGCATGCCTTAGGTGGAATGCCTGTTTACTAGAGATTGATCTCCTGATCAGCGTCACCTCCCTAAGATACAGTCATTCACGCCTGAATGCCATGCCCAAACAGGCTAAAAGGCACTGCCAGGACTCAAAAGCAGGTCTTAGATCTGAGTTAGAATGTTAGAATGACCATGAAGAACGAATCTAATTCTTATCATAGATGTTATTCTAATTGTGGAAGTTATTCTAATCATAGGACTTAAAGTCTTAAACTGACAACGTCTAACACACTGTATCTAGATAAGCATCAGAGTCAACAACACGGCTGTATAATCCGAATTGTGTTAGCAGATTTGTTTCAAAGTTTTAGGAAGAGGGATATCCACGTTTGTAAAGTGCAGTTTCTGTGTAGAATAAATTGTGCACATATTGCTTCATTTACAGTAAGCCATTCGTTTTGCCTATTTACTACTATTTTACCTACAGAACTTCTATTTCATAGTGGACTGTACGAACAAGACTCGTGTGCATTCCTGTATTCAATCACTTCCTCAACAATAGCCATTCATTCCTGTTTAAATGCTTAATATCTCTGACTATCCACCGAATACATTAAAAAGCAACAAATAAAGCACAGTCATAAACAAACAACACAAGGTGTCCCATAAGTCCAGAAAAAAAGTATAATGCGGAAACAAACTTCTCTGCCTTTGACTGAAGAGAAGAATGACGACTACATCGTTCTTGCTAAGACGCAACATGATATATGAAAATGCAAATAATATATTACATTAATCCTATAATTTTGGAATTGAAACATTAAGGCGTAGGCCAATACACAATATCGTTTACACCAATATATGACATTTAAATACTTTGAAATAAATACACGTGTACTAATACCCTAAGTGGGTAAATTAACTGGGTAAAGCAATCTAGGAAGACGGACAGTGGCTGGCTGACTCCTACACCAGTTTAAGAGTGATGGGCACGCAACAGAGAGGTGATGAGGGGTTAAGAAGGTTTTATTCAACCATTCATCTTACTCAAGAACAACCACATGTTGGGAAAATATCTGCCAACATCATTAGATTTAAGTGTATAGCTGAGACACTCAAAGGGAGCACAAAGAATCACGACCTGTTTTCCACAAACCAAAGCAATATGCCATTTCACAGAGCTGTAAACACTTTTTACTGCAGTTCTGACTGCATTCTGTCTCCATTCGAGACTGTTTAATAACAGTGATGGTGGGTGTGAGGCGAAACTGCACACCACAGACACAACAAAACAGAGGTTGTGTGCAATTGTAAAAACAGGCACTGCAAAAGCATCAGCATAAAATTAAGCTTCATGTTTGACCACAGAAAATGAACATGTTGACTGAGGCACTTTTTCCCCTTTCAAACTAAATCTAAAACCTATCAAAATGGAAACCGCAATTTAAGCTACAACTGGGCGGCCTTTTCCGATTTCCACATCTTCACATGGCATCTTGATTTGAAACTGCCACCAAATCAATTTGGAAAGAACGTTGTCAGCAGTGTAGCTCTATCATTTGTGGACATTTCATAGCTGTTACTAGAGACACCGAAGTCGCAATTGATCCAAAGATTCAAGGATGTGTTTTCCCCCCTGCATTGTTAAATACTTGGCTGATTGGTAAAATAAGACGACATTACGCCTTGTCTGCTAATGCACAACTAGCCAGACTACATAAACAGTAATGTGTGGACTGACATTCAGATACCAGCTTTCTTTACCACCGATCTAGGTGCTCAATTCACCAGGTACTTACAGAGTGGAGTTGAGGCTTATGCTGTTGGCCTGCGTGGATGGGGCTGATTTATGGTTGGTGAAAGCAGGCAGACTGGGTGAGGTGTGAATAGCATGCTCTACTAGATGACCCATGGAGGACGGTCGTGGCCGGGGCCCCTCTTGCACAAATAGAGAATTCCTACTGTGTGGGAAAAATGGAAACAGATTCATATTTAACAATGAAATAGATAAAAAAAATGGAATTAAACAAAATATATCAGCTGCAGACAAGAGTTAAATATGAGAAACTCAAATGTTTGTTTCATGATTAATTACTTACAGTTCATTTAATAGTTATGTTCTATCTTTGTATTTATTACAAATTATATTATACACCACATATTAAATAAGAAATAATCTTATCACTGATATAGCTCATTCTGCACCTACAATAGTCATAATAGTCAATATGTCTCTAGAGCAGCTTTGTGTGTTCATTGGTACAGGGATGTAAAAAATAATAAGGTTTGCATTTTTCATGAGGTACTGAAATACAAAAAACATCCTTCATCCATTAAAAAAAAAAATCAAAGTTTACACAATCCAATTCTGTGAGTTTGCCATTACATCACAGTGAATGAGCAATTCTCACCCCAGTGCTGCAACTTTTAGCCCATACCCAATGCTGGGAGAGACTGCCAAGCCTGCAGGTTCCCATGCTCTGCTTTACTGTCTCTCCTCTAAAACTTGTCCCACTGGTACTCAATGTGTCTTTGCCAGGGTACTGGGACAGCTATGTCTAAAACTTGAGCCTTACAATGTCTGTAGAAAATAACTGTAGCCAGGCAAAATACTTTTGTCACATTTATTTTCCTCATTGTATCAATACATTGCAACCACAAACACCAGAGTGAAATAGATTACATTTTAACTGGTAAAATACCTGGTTCAGTGATCATCTCCTTTAGTGTAGCCATTATAAACTTGCTTGGGCACCACCAGTCTGCCTTCAAGATCGCACACTAGGCTAACTAGGCTAATATTTGTAGTCATTTTTACTAATCAAATTAACTGTTCTTTAAGGATTCCATTCCTGAAATAAATGGTAACAATATGGCATGAAATGTGCTTGAAATGGACTTTTTATGGTCTCTAGGATAAAACTGTTGAAAGGCACGTTTGGTGAAGGATACAAAAAGAACTAGGGCTCTGATAAGTAGTGAAAAGTGTATGGCACAACAAACAACAACTGGACGACCAGTCTAGGAGGATATTGATCAGAGAAGCCAAAACATAGCACACATACTGGTAACAAAAAACATCCTGATGCTGTGTGGTTTTACAGTCAGGCGAGTCCAGAACATGGCTTTCTGGACTAAATCCCAATGATTGCACTGTGAGACTATGCAACTGGTCAGAAATTGGAAGATGACCTTGTAAGTTTACTCAAATGCTTTATAGAAACCTACAGCCTCAAGACTTGACTCTACCTCTCATATATCCCTATATATATATATATATATATATATATAACTTGTGAATATTAATCTCTGGAGAAAAATCGAGAGTCTGGTGCTGAAATTCACTCACTGGTTGGGAGTTCCAGGGGGCGATCGAGTGGGTAGGCTCCGAGTCTCCAGCCTTTCATCAGACAAAGAGTTCCTGCTAACAGTCTCCCAATCTGCCACGCCCATCAACTTCCTGGCTAGAGGTTTGCTGGGAGATCTGGGGAGCATGAAATACATTAAATAAATACAAGAAATAAACTTTTGCTAAAGGTCAACTGATGACAACTTGTAAATACTAACAACTAACTAGGTAACAAAGCAAGCAAGCTGTCAAAAGCAAATATACTAGTGCAAACACTGAGGTAAGCATTGCCAGTACCCATAACACTCAATGACTCATAGCATCACACAGATTGATCTTACAGCTTATAAAAAGATACATAAAAACAGGGTTTATTTGCTACAACTTTTCAAAGCCAACTGTTAACTGAAATATGCAGTCTTTCTAACTTCTGACTAATAATAGTAAAGCATATTTCTTTTTCCAATTAAAACCTTGTCATCTGGACAAAACAACTGTCCGGATGGATCATACTTCAGGAAACCATGCTTATCTTGTAAAGATAATACACACAAAGTGTCCCATTTACATCAACTGAGACAGCTTCTAACTATCTCTTCATCACAAATTTCAGGAAAAAACATTTCATTTAAAGAGTTTGAGGACATTAGGTTGCCTGTGTCGTCTTGCTGTTAGTCAAAAGAATGCACTGGAAATGTTCCAAATCTATCACTATTAAAGAACTTAAATAGCAAGTGACAAGCTTGTCAAGTAATAGTAATTAACATTTTGAACATTCCATGTACTCTTATTTAAACCCATAGAACATTACAAATGTTAAAGAAAGATGTATTAGAAAAAGCTCAGATCATTGGAGTCACATCTATACTCTACAGGTCTCTGAACTAAAGCCATGGGATTGGAGGGGCGGGTTGTGCAGGAACCCAGTGAAGAAAGTCGCACACAGGTCACCTAACCCATTTCTCACACATTGCAAAGGCCAATAGAAAAACCTGTAGAGATGAATAATGCTAAAAAAGGTTACAAAACCATTACTTAACATTATATTTCATCAATCAGAGTAGTGGTAGTAGCGGTGGGAGAAAAACAAATATTTTTGTGTTATGGAAGCAATGTAACAATGTAACAATGTTGGGCTAACAACAAAGGTTGTCTATGCTATTTATTGCACAGTTCTAATTATGCAGATGAGACAATATAATGTCTAATATGTGCGTGTTATAGTACAAAAACATTATGCATTCATCCTAAAAAAAATGTTATTCATTCATTTGTTATGCTATTCATTAAACCTTACCTGGCAAACACTCTGTCTCTGATTCCTTTCTCCTTGCCATACTGCACTGATTGTGCTTCTGTCCTCCCGCTGTAAAAGCAAAGACTTCTTCAGTATTTCTAGAATCATAGGAAATTCTAATCTATGAAAACTATACATGGCTAATACATGCATAGCTAAGCTATACATGTTTTAGCTAAGCTATGTTTTATTTGATTTACAAAAGCCTTCAAGTTCAGAAATGTCTTTCACAACTCTATTTATCGTCACAATTAAATCACCGTGTATAAATTTTACACTTGTGCAACATTGATTATTCTCTGCTTGTGTTTAAATTGTGGTGGGGATGTTCAGAGTTTATTTACTCCTCAGCAACCAGTATTTTTATTTTCAAATAAATTAGAGATAAGCCCGATTTTTTCTAATTAAGGGAGGTATTTTGTACACAGCCGAACTACAGGCGCATTTCAGGGTCAAGCAGTACAAGTGCTGGAAATTAATGGTGGCCACACAAAAATATTGCCACTTTGGGCACAATTTGGCCATTTTCATGAAGAGGTGTACTCACTAAAACAAATTTACAATTGACTACTTTAGATTGTATCAAAGTGTCACATCGTCAGCGTTGTCCCATGAAAAGATATAATAAAATAGTTACAAAAAAGTAAGGGGTGTACTCATTTTTGAGAGATACTCTAATTGCAATCACAGATTATTATATTGATTTTAACACTACCATCTAAATCCTTGTACCACTAAAAAACATTGAAATTGTCTCAAGTACACAGACTGAAGCATGGTTCTTTTAAAGCAAATAAAAATGATCTCTACAAGTATCAACAGTTCAAGTGTTCATAGTGAGAATTAATACGGCAAGAATGGTCAAGGTTATTTAGCTTCAATCTCTCACCAATAGCGAAACTTGGACCCTAAGGTGAAGTAATGTGTGAAGAAGTTCTTCTGAGGCAGCACAGGCTGGTCTAGTCGGAAGAAGGTGTGATGCTCAACGCATGCCTTCCAAAGATTTTTACATGTCCTGTAGTTTACCATGTTAAAGCCTAGTAACGTTTCTCGTGTATCATTCTAAAAAGCAAATAAAGAGAAGAGAATGAGAAAATGTCATACTTGGGTTCACATTCATCTGAATGAGCCATAGTAGCTAATACACACTGCAGATCTTTTTTTTTAAAATAATCCCCCCTTAAACACATTTAGCAGAAGGAAATTTGTTGTCACGCTAGCCATCATGTCCCGCCATTGATATCCAGCCATCATGGCCTCTGTTTTCAGTGGTGTCTTGAATGAAAAACCTGGACGACTCCGGACTGGAAACATATTGTCTAGCCATTAGTCCAGACTTGTTACAGAGATGTTTGGTATACAAAAATGGTCAGCAGTCAAGCAATTTGCCGTAGAGTGAGACACTGCCACAACTGCAGGAGAAATTTAGCTATGTGAAACTAAGATGATGCAGGATCTACAGGCCTGGCTGCAACATCTGCGGGCCAATGTGCCACAGCATAAAATATGGAATCGCAAACATCTTATTCCAGCTTTGTCTCTGCAGAGGTGATGAAGTTTCCCTTCATTAAGAAGATGAACAAAATCTACAGTTTGACCAGTTTTGTATAGTACATTTACATTTATGGCATTTGGCAGATGCCCTCATCCAGAGCGACTTACAACTGATACAATCTATATAAAATACAACCAATCCAAGTAATGGTGGGTTTAAGGGCTTTATTTAGGGACCCAACTGTGGCAGCTTGGCAGAGGTGGGATTTAAAGCCTGAATCATAAGGTCCAGAGTCCAGTACCTTAACTGCCAGTTCCACAAATACTGGGGCTGTTTTTGAGAGCTACATTGAGTCACTTGGCATATGTACACATTAATGTCACTTAGCAGATGCCCTTATCCAGAGCGACTTACTACAATAATCAAAGCAATTGCTCCAACTGTGGTGGGATTTGAACGCTGGACCTTCTTGGTCCATAGTCCAGTAACTTAACCACTAGACCACCACAGTCCCTCAGTACTTCATAAAAGCAACACATGATCATCAGCGCATGAAAAATTGTCTATAGAACTGAGCATCGTGCCTGTTTAATGTGTCTGGCTCCACTAATCCTGTAATTATCTGCCTAACACAGAATGAATAAAAAGACCCGCTAAACAGCCTGTGTGTTTCCGTTTTAGCAGCAGCCTTGTTAAGCTGTCAGCGTGGGTCTCTATTTGGGATAAAGACAGAAGCCGATGTTCTTGTACGACCTATTAATGCTGATGTTCTGGCTTTGTAGGCTCCACTGGGCAACTGGGATTATGGGAGGGATGAAAACGCATAACAACATATGTACCCACACGTACACACTGGGGTGAAGCCAGGACCACGGTGAGCCATCTGCTGATGAATTATGGATCATGACAATACTGAGTCCTGCTTTTAGAAATGCCACCAGAACTGCATTATTCACACTGCTTGGGTGCTTTCCGGGCTAAAGATGTGTGGTCTATGTATTTTGGGGGTTGTGCTCGCTTGAGAGTCTCTGGCTAAGTGCTTGGGCAAAATGCATCATATATGCTTCATAATTAATAGTCTATAAACCAATGCTGTCTCTCTACAACACTGCTAAAAGCAGGAAAGCAATTATGGTTGAAGTAAACGATGCGTAGTGGTGCTATGGGGTCAATATCTCATTTAATATAACACCAATAGGTGGCAATTATTGATTATAGCATTAAATATTTCTGGTTGCACTGAGTGTTAGCAGTGTGAGGACAGTTGCTTTTTTATATAGATTATATAAGAAAATGCTTGTATTGGGTCACTTTCCACGCACCATCCCAGGGTTATATGTTATGTACATACAAAAAGTTTGGACATACCTACAAAAAATGTATTCTGTATATTCCCTTTGTAGAGCATTTTCACTTCAAGGCTTAAATGTTTTTTTCCCTACATATAGATAAGTAGTCAAATGATCTATCAGCAACACATTCATGATATGAATCATATATTTCTAGATTCTCAATATGCTAACACTGGCAGTAGAATGGGTTGTACTAATACCTCAATGACTCTCAATATGACACATTTATAGGTTTTCACTTCCTACAAGTCAGTTTGGCCACTGTTATGCCCCCACTATCTTTAAACAATGGCAACACAGAATTGGTTTGCCATCTTTGATTGAGAACTTGTCTGGCTTGCACAGAACATTTAATACTTTAGAATATTGAAATAGTAGCATTACCTTTTTTGTATTCATATCTAATAATATTTAGCACTTTTGTGAGTGAGTGTTTTCATTCACCATGACTGTGTACAGTCTTTGTCATAGCTGTAGAGTCTCTGCTATTTGTGTCTGTCGAGTTCCCAGCCAGGTCAGAGGCAATGCCAAGAGCTGGGAATTGGTTTAGGTTGCACCACCTGAGTGCTTGCAAAGTTTTCATTGAGCTATCATACCTGTTATTTTAATTTGTTATCTTTTTCTTTTTTCTTCCTAGGAAATGCAAATGCTAGGTAGGAAGTTGTATGCAGTGCTGACATCTTAAGAAAGTCAGAGAGAGATAACTTACCACTTCCCTTCTCAGCTGGATAAAAAACTGTTTGCATTTAAATGAAATTTTCACGATCTTCAGCCTGCAAAAAGAAGAAAACAGAAAAAGAGGGTAGTAACATGCTAACATTGATAACAGAACTTAACAGAACCTTCTCAAAAGGTCTCTGAAAGGACTGTTAATAATACAGAAAAATCTGGACGAACTGTATTTTTTATGATGAGGCTGTAAACACAGAGTGGAACGTGTGCTGCAAGAGCAAAGGCATGCATACATTAACACTAATGCTCATACATATTTAGGACATAATACATGCCAGTGGGGCTGACCTATCTCCATCAGAAATAAAGACGGTTAAAACGAAGGTAAAAAAAAAAAAATACATCATAGAATAACTCATCTGGCTTGACTGTGTAAAAATAAATAAGCAAAAGTCATCTGGTCAGTGTCGAACGTCTGGATTGAACATCCCTTTCAAGATAAATTCACATGCCATAAAAAAAACATCTTGCATGTCTGTTTAGAAAATAAATGTTCGTAGAGTGATAACTAGCACCAGAGGAACTTTACCATAGTTCTCAGAACTATATCCCATTTGCTCATGTTTGCCCCTGCAAAAACTGAGAGCGAGTATAGTTATAAGAACTAGGGTATCGGGACTTTCTTAGCTTCCATTTCAAGACACTGTCTTTTTTTTTTTAACACCCTGAGAACGTAGGTGTACTGAGATCGGAAAAACGTTTTGTGCAAAAGCCGTTTATATGGCCTTGTGACAGAATGTTGTCCGGATATAGCATGAGTGCATGTTAAATCGCTAATTAACTGGTCATTTGGCATGGATTTGCACTCCACTCTCGTAGCTCTTCCATTTTAATCCAAGCTCAATGACTCAACATATCCAGTGGGAGGCTATTGATTTACAAGCATAGAGGACTTGGAAGTTAGAATAACGTACAAAGTGTAATATGTCTAATGTAAGTGTAAGATATCTAAATTAACCTCTGTATGAAGGTTTGGATTTATGATCAACATATAACAACAATAATGGAAATATGCATACTAGATTTTATTTGTTGTCCATTGTCCCTATAGACATCCATACAATTACAGAACTAAGGCTTTACTTACCATGGAAAGTAGTTGATTCGTACTCTGTTCTTGTAAATGCCAATCCCAGAACACATGACCCCAATAAAAATTTCAGTGTTGCTTTGATCCTGAGAGAGAAGCAAGGACAGTACTATGTCTCATTGTTTGTTTGATTATTTGACTCCTTTAACGTCGCTATCGGCATCAGCGGCCATGTAAGCAACACACACAAGGTTAAATCTCAACATCAGTCTCACACACACACACACACACACACACACACACACACACACACACACACACACACACACACACACACACA
>JAUZST010026408.1:0-30533 GCA_034779995.1 Parotocinclus haroldoi | reverse complement strand
TGGGATGTTGAGTGTACATTAATGAGAAATAAAATGAACTTTTTTGATTTTAGCAAATTGCTGCAATGAAACAAAGACTCAAATTTAAAGGGGTCTTTCCGTACCCACTTTACACACAGACACACCTGCAATTAGTGACCATGCAAGATCTCCCACTCTCTCAGCGCAAGATCATCATTTTATGATGATGATGTAATCAGATGTTTTAACCCATTTTCAAAAGCCTATTACCGCAGTGGATCAGCTAGATTTATCATCGCACATGGTTAGAAGTAAATGTATCACAAAAAATGAAATAAATAAATTCACTAGACTTCCATTACATATATAAATGGCACCAAATGCATTCAAGTGTGTGCACTTTATGTATTGATTGGATTAGTGAACAAAATGGATTGAGGAGCTCTTAACACTCACCTTTCTCAAACTGTAGCTTCCTGTATCTCTGCATTATCTCTGACGCCACCATACACTCAATCTATGAGGCAAATAGAGAGAGAAATAAAAGATGAAAAAGGAAAATAAATATAGAAGATCAGCACAGGCAAACTCCACAAAGAGGGGATGATATTTTTACACTGGGAATGCACTAAACCTTCATGAAATCAGACCATGCATACCCTTTCAGGCCATCTGGCTTCTGTCGCTATCGTATGTGTGCATGTGTGTGTGCGTGCGTGCGTATATGGGGAGAAACTCGGGAGTTTTCATCTATTTATGCCAGAGATTAAGAGTTTTTTCACGGATATTACGCATTTCTTATTCGCCGTCACGTTCTTGAAGCGGAACTTTGGTCCAAATAAGCGAATAAAATTACACTTATATAACAGGATTTGTTTCTGTACTTTAGGATTTGGTCCGAATAAGCAGCTGGTGCCATTAACTGGTGGTCCAATGAACCGGAATCCACTGTATACATACACATATGTGCGCACGCATGCACACGCACGCACACACAAAGTAATCGAGTAACCTTACTAGTTCAGTGCTCAGTGGTCACTGGTTTCTCTTGTATTCTAATACTTTTGTAGCTACGATATACACTGCTCAAAAAAATAAAGTGAACACTTGGAGTTACATTGTGCTGTTTAAGTGTTCCCTTTATTTTGTTGAGCAGTGTACGATATGCTCCACTTAACTGGAAATGGCATGAGTTATTGGGTAATAAATCTTTGTTGAAGTTACTCAGAAGTTAGGGTTAGGTTTGTAATTTCTTCTGTTTACTCATTTGCATGTCCCCTACTACTTGTATATTCTCTCTCGTCTCCGTTTTATCTAGCTGATCCTCTAGGTTGTTAGTAATACTGTCTATCAATGCATTTTTGGCTTCCATCATTTGGGGTCCATTATATCAGTGTTACAAATGTGCCCCATACAGGGTCATAAAACATTACTGTGATTAAAAAGGATTTAAAATGGACATTTACAGTATTTAACAGGCCCCCCTTGTCCAGAGCAACTTAGATGCTCTTTACCTTTGTATTCTTCCTAAAAAAAACATTACCTCATGCTAGTACAAACAAGCAAGAAGAACAACAAAACTAAATCCTGTAAATGTAAAATGTAAAATATTTTTTTGTTTACTTTTTATAAATTCCTTGAGATTTAGCATGTGTATAACAGCTTAGGCTTGCACGTGTTTTCATATTTATTTATTATTTGCACACAGTTTGCATTTTAAGACCCCTTGGTCTTTCATTACCTCATTACCTCACCTTACCTCATTTTCTTGTAAATGCCCTCGTTTTGGACAGGCAGAATCCGGACAGCTAATAGCAGTCTCAAGGCCCTCCTTGATGAGAAGTTCCACATACTGCTTCAGGCACTGCACAATGAAAAATATTTCCATAACTGATTATCTAGAAATGTATCTGCAAACATGTAGCTCTACACAAAATTTACCAGTTTATTAGGCTGGCCCAACTTCAGCATCATTTCCTACTTAATCAATATAGGTGTACTTTGTAAATACACAATAACCGCCACCTAATAAAATGGACAAGGCTGTTCATCGATAAAAGGCTACATTTTAGGCACCAACACTATGATAATGTGTATGCTAGAGTTACAAAAATCAGTGATTTGATTACTCATACAATTTGGTCTGATATTGATTATAGACAAACATTACATCTAAACCACACAGACACACGACTACAAAAGCTATGTGAACCTGTTTATTATCTTGTAGAACCCTTAATAAAAAAGAATGTGTTTGTAGTTGTACCATAACAGTCATACATATGGTGTACAATTATAGGTAAGTTTTTAAAATAGCACAAATTTTGGTTTTCACAAAGTTTGCTGCCTCAGTTTTTTTGCTTCACTGTTGGCTTGATGCAGGACTCATAGTAGCACTCACCTTTTCTTCTCAGGACAATTTTGTTCCAAGTGGCCAACAACAGTATAAAGGGGCTTCATCATAAAAAAATTAACCATACCCCACTCTGCCATTCTATCCCTATACTTGCTGCAGAATGCCAGTCTGTCCTTGATGTTTCTATGGAGAGAAGTGGCTTCTATGCAGCCCTTCATGACATCAAGCCATCCTTCAAAAGCCTTTGTCAAACTGTGAGATCAGATGCACTCACCTGCCCACTGCCATTTTTCAGCAAGCTCTGCATTGGTGGTTATCCAATCGAATAGAATCCTCTTTAAAAGACGGGTCTGACATTTTCTTGACTTTCTTGGGCACCCTGAAGTTTTATTCTCTGCAACTGAACCCCACTCCTGATGAATTGATAAATGGTTGATTGGGTTTCATCTTACAAGCAGAAATGTCCTTGCCTGTGAAACCCTTTCTATACAGTGTAATGATTCCTTGGAGGCAACCATGGTTAATAATAAAAAAAATAAAGAAAAAACACAACCTAAAAAGGGCAACTACCTTATTAAAGCAACCAGTCCGCTCTTCTAATCAGCATGACAGAGTGATATCTGCTGTCTCATCCTCATTAACCTTTTTCCCTGAGCTAACAAAATCATCACTGAAATTATGTTAGCAGGCATTAAAACCATAAAATGCAGTGGATGGAATGCATCAATTAAAAAAAATAAAATAAAATAAAGTAATTTTTATGACAGGGTATGACTATGTAATTAATTGCAATTCATCTGAAAACTTGACAACCTAGAGTTAATACAAGTTTGCACCATAAAACCTGATGCAGCAAACATTGTGAAAAACAATTTATGCAATTCTTAAACATTTTGGCCATGATTATATATTGTCAATGAAGTACATATGGTTGCACAGAAGTTAAAGTATTGGAATACTGATCATTTGGGGTTCAAGTGCCAGCGTTTCCATGCTGCCACTACTGGGCATTTAATGTTTATACACCAGAAGAAAATTTTACATTTAATTCACAGATTTTCTGGTCTGAGATCACAAGGGAAAACATTGTCCTTCGTTAAATATATAATGACCCAACATACACCTCAAATTTTTGCGACATATACTTAAACTGACTGACACACACATTCCATCATAGTCATCCGTCCAAAACCTCATCGATTGTTCCACTTGAAGACTATGAAAGCATTTCTATAATATCACAAGATGCTCATTTGAATATTAAGAAATCTTGATATTGATCAGTTTTGCTTGTGAAGTCCAGCTCAAATGCAGACTGTCATTTTAGGAGAAAACAATGGAAATTTTTCATTCAAATTGTCCAGCATAATGTTACATATACCTCCATGGTTTGATGGGGTTAATTTCCCCTTTATTAACCTACTTGACCCATATATTACATTACCAGATTCATTAATTGTTGTAATACAACAGCTGTAACAGTGCAGCCTCTGATGCAGAAAGTTTTATTAAACATTAGACATAATAGACAGTGTTCCATATGAACAGAGATAATGAGGTGGAAACATGACACTGTGGTGACACTTGGTATAATATCGCCATACATGTGGAACTGTCCAAAACAGCATTTCCATGTACTGATTGACCTACTTTTGCATCACATGCTGGACGTACCTGCTTATAACCCTGCTAAACAGACCAAAGTCTTCCAAAATTAATGCAGATGACACACATTGGTGTCTAGATGTTACCAAATAGATTGCTTACCAGATCAAATTGGATTTGTCCAATGTATTATTCGTTTTCATGTTTATAATTGATGTTGCTAGGCTGTTAAAACACCGTCTCTTCCATCTTTCAGCATAAGTTGATTATTTATTTATGGCAACCATGTTTTAATTGCACACCTTATGAACAAACAAACCACACTTGGTGTACCAGAAAAGTAGGCAATTTAAGTACCGAATTCGTCCATTTCCATTTAATTATTGCATTGTGTATTTCAAACAAGCACACTTAAAAAAAAATGGAGAAGTAGTTTGAATGGAATAGAAAAACACATTGCAGATATTATAAATAGGATATTTCAGGAATTCATCTCTTAAGTCATATTTTCATGTATTGATTTTTCATACCCAAGAGCAGTCAGTACCTGACATCCATAACAGATCACCGTAACACATTTACAGGAATAGCACATTCCCAATGTACAGCAATATACTGCAGATTCTAAAAATGTTATTAAATCCAATTTAACATGTTATAAATTTTTTATTACATTTAATTTTTTTTTTTTCAAAGCTCAGGTCAATTCAGAGTTTTTAATCAAAGCAATAACAGCTTTTAGTGAAGCAACAATATGGCATTTAGTGTCAAAACAAAGCAATTATGAAAATATATTGGTCTGGAATAATGCCATCAATAACCATAAGCGTTTTTATCTCCATCAGATCTTGTCTTATCTGCCAATAACAAAGTTTTTTTTTTAAATTATTTATTAGTAATCCAGTATTGTATGGGGTTGCTGTCAAAAACAAAAAACAGGTTTTGTAGTGTTCAAGTGAAAAACACACCACACCCAGGGTCTGAGTGAGCCAAAATCTCCCCACTGGCATAGGGCCAGGTTTCCTCAACCCAAAGCCAGCATTTATTACCATATGCACACCAGTGAAACTAAACTCAGATACACACAAAAGAGGCAAATATACTGCTCACAAAATTATGGGATACTTCAAAATGAAATATTCCATAATGAAGTATCCCCTAATTTGTGAGCAGTGTAGTACCAGCATAGTGTACCCTCCACAGGGGTCGAGAGAACAAGAGCTTCTTCCAATGTTTATTCTTGGATAATGAATCACACTCAGCCATGTTGGCACTAACAATCAGTCCTGTTTGCTTTTACATATTGCTTGAGCAGTCACTACATGCACAGTTCGTACTTTAACTGATTCATACAAGAACCGAAACGAATCCATCTAAAACTAATTTACTTTAGTTTTTAATTACAGGAACTCAGATAATCACGTTTGTGCAGTTGCACACCTAATTTCTTCAGTTTGACTGCACAGAAGTTAACTTCTAACACCTTTACAATTACAAACGAACATTGCATGTAAGGTAACACTTCTGTGTTTACTTTAATTTGTTGATGTACTGTGGACTAATGGACAACCATATCTTGAAAACGCCCTCTTCAGCAATATGCAGCTCTACAATTTGTTCCGATCAAGTCACACCACCAGCACAAAGCTTCCTCAAATTATCTAAATGCAACCATTCTACTTTCTAACAAACAATGGGTAAGGTCATATAATTCAAAGTTAAAACATGATAACAGTTGAGTATTGCCAGCAAGTAATACAGTCATGGCCAAAAGTTTTGAGAATGGCACAGGTTTTGCAGCTTTAGATTGTGAAATGTGTTCACATGAATTGCGATTAATTGCAAAGTCATTCCCTACCACAAAATTACTTTATCATAAAACTCCTATAAAATAGGATAAATAATATACCTAAAAATACCTATAAAATAGCCTGCTAACACCATTTCAGTTATCTTGTCAGCTCAGGAGAAAAGGTTAATAAGGACAACTGATGTTCCTGTCATGCTGATAAGAAGAGCAGACCGGTTGCTTTAAAAGGATAGTTGTGTGTTTAAGGGTTTTTTTTTTCCTGTTACCATGGTTACCTCCAAGGAAACACATACAGTAATCATTGCATTTCAAAATGGTTTCACAGGCAAGGACACTGCTGCTTGTAAAATAAAACCCAATCAACCATTTATCAAATCAACTAGAATATCATCAAATCATCTAGAAGAGTGGTTCAATTACAGAGAAGAAAACTTCAGGGTGCCCAAAAAAGTCAAGCAAGTGTCAGGCCCGTCTCCTGAAGAGGATGCACATGTAAGATCACCACCAGGGCAGAGCTTCCTCAGGAACGGCAGAGGGTAGGTGTGAGTGCATCTGGATTTGGGAGAATGGCTTGGTATCAAGAAGGGAAGCAAAAAAGCCACTTCTCTCCATAAAAACATAAATAACAGACTGATACTTATAGAGACTGGACTGCAGGAGACTGGGGTAGAGTAATTTTCTCTGAAGAAGCCCCATTATAGTGTTTTAGGAAATCCAACAGTCAAGCAGCCAGAGATCGTTCATGTGTGGGATTGCTTCTCATGCAAGATTTTTCAGCATGATGAAGCACCATGTCACAAGGCAAAAGTGATAGCCATGTGGCTCGGTGAAAAAAAAAAAAAAAATTGACATATGCAGGAAATGTGCAGATGTCAATCCCACTGAGAAACTGGTCAATGCTCAAAGGGGGGAGGGTCAACACTGTGAATATAAAGTCTTTGCTTAAACTGGATGGATTTGTCACTAAAAAGTTTATTTTAAAAATGTGTATAATTGTACTTCATTATACCATTAAAAAAAAACATCTGACAAAAGGTTCGAAGAAAAAAAAAAAGTTTTAATTAAAATATCATAATTAAAAAAAAATAATTGTGCCATTCTCTCAACTTCTGGCCACATCTGTACACAAAATCAGATACTTAATTCCACTATTGAATGCATAAGGCTAGCTATACAGCTCCAGATTAGTGTAATCATATTACTGCACTGTTGACAGGACAGCTCTATTTTTTGTTTGCTGTGAGATTGCAGCGGTAATTGATGGATTAGCTCATACCCACCAGCGTGCAAAACACACACTGGCACTGCGTAATGGTGGTCATCTGCTCCAGAGGAAACTCTCCCAGGCACAGCTTACAGGAGACAAGCGGGTCCAGAGCCAGGTCCCAGGTGGGTCGATATCGTGCCATGGTCATGTTGCTTTATTATAAAACTGCAGAGACAAAGAACACTCTTACAACGTGAAACTAGGACTGTACAATAAATTAGCTTTTAAAAATCACACATGATGGATGCCTAAAACATTACATACTATGTTGTATGCAAAAAGTTTCTGACAGCTACATTGTTTTGTATATCGTTGTTTGTTTGTTTATTTAAACACCGGTATGGCTCGGTGGGTAGCACCGCTGCCTCACAGCAAGAAGCTTCTCGGTTCAATCCCAGGGTGGAACAGCCTGGGTCCTTTCTGTGTGAAGTCTGCATATCATCCCCATGTCTGCATGGGTTTACTCTGGGTACTCCGGTTTCCTCCCACAAAGACATGTGTTGGGTTAATTCGTGTCACTAAAGTGACCCAGAGTGTGTGGCTAAGTTTGTGTGCCCTGCAATGTACTGGCACCCAATCTAGGGTTGTTCCTGCCCTTCCACCCAGAGTTGCCAGGTAAGCACCAGCTGGCACGCGACCCTATGTGGATTAAGCAGAAGATAATGGATGGATGGTATGTTCTAACATCCAAGAATTTTAATAGCAGAAGTAAACTATAATAAGGAAAAAATACAAAATCTTTACATTAACCCAGCACTTTGCTGCCATAATCGAACTCGAATTGGCAAAATTAATTGTTCAACGCTGCGAGACCAAGATGTTACAGTATATTGTACTATACTCCAATTACCAGAATTCTTAAAGAATATCATGTTAATTTCCTAATTTATGTACTGGCAGTGTATAATTATTGTTTTGTTAGACTCTAATGCGGTGCGGTTGGAGTATATCACTCACTTGAAAGCTTACAACCTAACCAGTCATGACCTTACTTGCTCATTAAGGTCAGAGACTGTTCTAACTTGGTTGATGTGCCTTGTGACTTATGTGCAAGTTAGTCGTGTGTGTGTGTGTGTGTGTGTATTTGCACTACTTACAAAATGTGGTCTACATTTTGAATTTTCCCAAGTTAAATAAAAGATTACCGTTAAAAAAAAATTTTTTTTTTAATTGGGGTTTTGGATGGATGGCCACATTCCACTTCTGTTTTCAATGTCCTGTTTCACGTTTCAGAACGCAACATGGATGTTA
This sequence comes from Parotocinclus haroldoi, assembly GCA_034779995.1. Classification (NCBI taxonomy): domain Eukaryota; kingdom Metazoa; phylum Chordata; class Actinopteri; order Siluriformes; family Loricariidae; genus Parotocinclus; species Parotocinclus haroldoi. Next base: position 22,283 of record JAUZST010026408.1, on the reverse strand, counting down.
AACATTTTTTATAGTTTTTTTTTTTAGTTAGTTAGGTTTTTTTTTATTTTTTATTTTTTATTTTTTTATACTGGGTGGATCCTCCCTTTGCTCTCAAAACAGTCTCATTTAACCTAGGCATGGATTCCAGAAGATACTGGAAACGGTCCCTTGAAATTCTGGTCTCTTTCATGCTGCAAATCTGCAGTTCTACCATATGCCAAAGGTACTCCTTTGGATTCAGCACCCGTGACTGGAAAGGCCACAGAAGAATCATTGTCATGTTTATAAAACCAGTCAGACATGACCTTTCTGATATTTTGCATTATCATGCTAAAATAGCCTTTCAACGATAGGTAAACTGTGGTCATAAACTGATGCACATATTCAATATTCATATTTGTACAAATAACAATATTGAAATATGCTATGCTATTTAGATGATGACTCACTGGTAGTAATCTGTCCAAAATGTCACAAAAACATACACAACATTACAGAACCTTGACCATCCTGGACCATTTATACAAGGCAGACGATATCCATGGATTCAAGCTGTTGGAAATACATTTGGACAATGCTTCTGTGCGAGGACAAATTGAGATTCGTCAGGCCACACGGTTATGCCATTCTTCAACTGTCAAGTTTTCATGAATGTGTGCCCACTTCAGCCTCAGCTTTATGTTACTGGCTGACAGAAGAAGCCACTGACATGGTTTTCTGTTGCTGTAACCCATCGACCTCAAGGTTCAACATGTCTCTGAGATGCATTACTTAAGCCATGCTAGTGCCATATGACTGGATAATTACATGAATGAATAGCTACATACGTGTTTGTAATAAAGTTCAGGATGATCGTATTACAGGAATAATTGCTCGAAAATAAGTTGTCCGATACCATAAAAAATTAATCCCAAAGCCTGAACGGTTAGTCAGTGGCATATGTGCAGGTACTCTCACACACACACACACATGGGCAGTACGGTGGCTCAGTGGATCACACTGCTGCCTCACATCAAGTAGGTCCCAGGTTCAATCCCAGCCTGGGCCCTTTCTGTGTGGAGTCAGCATGTTCTCTCAGTGTCTGTTTTGGTTTACTCCAGGTACTCCGGTTTCATCCCAGAGTCCAAAGACATGCTTTATTGACTACTCGAAATAACTTTAATTAATACACACAAACACACACTGAAATAGCATTATCTTAGTGAGCACCAGTGAGAACTGGCAATATCCACATGGAATAACACGAATATATATTATTATATATTATATCCATCTGCTGCTATAACACGAGTGGGAACAGTGAACTTTTGTTATTTTCAATAAAATGCTCCCCGTACTTCTGTCTCAAGCTGTTGCCTCACTATTATCATTCTTGCTCTCCCTGTGCCATCGCCAGGCATGAATCGTGGAGGACATGGGAATCAGGTATCAACAGCAACACCAATGAACATCTTGTTCTTCATTACTACAGATGCAGTTATAGTAAACAACAGAAGCCTGGAAGGCACTTCAGTTACAAATTAACAACCCAGGCAAATTCCAAGTTGACAAATTTTTTAATAGTCAACAGTGATGATTGTTTACTAATCGTTGCAGCCCTAGTGTAAAGCTTTAATAATGTAATTGAGAAAACATTGTTCTGAATTTGCTTTGCAGCGATCTGTTTTTGTAACACTGTTGAGACTTGAGTTTGCAAAAGCATGTTCAGTCAGACAAGCTCATAATGGCTTATAACTATGTGGTGGAGAGGAAACACTTCAGATTAATTTTACTGGAATTCCATTCCAGCTAAAATGGAAAAAAGGCGTACAGAGGTTACACTTGCTTCTGCCTCTAGCCCTCCTATGTAGATCAATGGCGAAGGATTATTTTTGGCAGGCATTTCTCTCTGCCTTCCTGTTTCTCATTCACAGCCAGAATCCAGCACACAGACTGACTTGAGTGTTTACAAGAAACGCTTGGGAAAGCCAATGTCAGTGTATGCCTTTGCTCTAGTTTGTGTGCATATGATTAAAATAAATTCCGGTGAAGTTTGCAAAAGTGCGTGTGCGCGCATGTGTGAGAGAGAGAGAGAGAGAGAGAGAGAGAGAGAGAGAGAGGTGGTGGTGGGCCGTGGCTCAAGAGTAATCTAATCTTCAAAAGGGAAAAGGTTTTGTAACCACTGAATTACCACTGAGTAGGATTCACATACCATGTGTGGTTTAAGGCTATACAGATCATTAAGGGCTACCAAATATGCCACGTTTCCACTACTAGCACCAGCAACAACAAAAGTGCACAATGTTGCATTATTTGGTACAAAAAGCAGTGTTCTACAACAGGGGGCTGACATGTTCCTCAAGCATTTTCATCCAGACATACAAAGAGATCAGATATTGATAAATGATTGATGGGTACAGTACATATAAACGTTTTATTCTTGTCACATTTGTCTAATGAATCTCTAGAATATGTATATGATAAACTACAATCAGCTCCAAAGTAATCAGAATTAGAGGCCATTTTAAATGCTTACTGAGATGCAACCATGACATAAGATACTTAATTTATGGGCACTTTATTGCACACTGGAGTAGAATGAAAACCGAAGGTTAATTTACATGCAAGAAAAAAAAAAACTTAGAACCGAGACAAATAATGTATTTTTCAATTTTTTTAGTATCAGACTACAGAAAACTATCAGAGTGAAGGCCAAGGATTTCTGAGAATTCATATTAGGAAACAAAATACTATTACCTAATTAAATACAAGTACTGCATAAATCTGCAAATCTAGGGTACACATTAATGCAAGAAATTGAAAGTGTAGACACTTAGCTTACAGTTTTGAAGACATTCTCCGACCAAGTCCACATCTACATGACATGTCATTGCTTCTCCACAGTTACAAATATGCTCGTCAAAAAAAGCTGGCAAGATTTTAGAACACTTTTAGGGCTTGATATGGAAACATGCAAAAATCAGTAGAAATGCAGCCAAGACATGCATGGTAAAAAATGCTGATCAAACAAACTGGGTCAGCGTTAATGGCGTGTATTGGCTAAAAATAAAAAAATAAAATAAAAAGTCAAATCACTGCTCCACAGACCTAGTTTTCACAAAATAATGCAGTAGTGTTCAAGTTTATCCTCAAAAATATCTCTCCAAGTTATTTTATAGGCATGTCCTCTAGCAGAATTTCCCCGTAACAAGCGTAATACATCGGCAACTATGTAAACAACTATGTTAACAATGCAACTGGTTGTCTATGTGATGCTCTTAGGTGAGTACATCTTCAGCCTAATGGTTTAATGCATGGGGCAGGGGGATGTAGTAGTGGGACTTGGGGAGAAAAATTGGAATAGAGGGATGAAAAAGAGATTAGATTACAGAGCAAAAAAAAAAAAAGTAATAATAATAATAAATTAATTCATTAAAAAAAGTTTTAAAAAAATATTAAATTAAAAAAAAAATAATAAAAAATCAGAGACAATGAATATCACCATAATTCAATCTCTATAGGTTATCAGCAAGATTTAAATCAGGGGTCTGTTGTGGTCATGTCATCTGTGATCATCCAACTATTTATGCATGGAGGCAGAGTGTACAATTTTACAAAGCAGCCAGTATTATCTGCATTAGTATAAGCTACAGACAAGTATTTTTAAACATCTCTATATCTAAGAAGGTTACATTATTTTAGGTTAAGCAGGCTAGTACTCGTGAACGACAAAGCAATTGAACTCAATTTTTGTACTAATCTCTATAAAGGGCAAGTCAATTTTAATGGCTGTGACTGGTACATTATTATCAACATGTGTAACTGTATCATATCAGTGGGAATTTAGTTTACAGTTCAAAAATACAAACTTTGACCAAGTTTGTACAAGGACGAACCGTGAGGCTTAGCAGCTGCTGCTAGCTACAATAGGATTTAGGTGGCAGATTGAAACAAGAATATTGTATTAATTACTGTTTGTGCTGAGTGAACTTGTTTGCAACAAGACAAACAAAATACATGGGCTACATACTGGTATTGTGCATGTGCCAACAATTTGGTGGGAGATCGATATGGAGACCGAAAGGCCGCAATGAATAGAATTGCTTTTTATATGTCAACTAAAAAAAAAAAAAAAAGAATAAGAGGAATTTCACAACGGCCCAGTAAACTGACATTCGATACTTAATGTAATCACATATAGGTAATAAAAACAAAAATAACAATAATGGCTTAAACACAAAGATGTATTTTTCATAGAGCAATATATTCAGAATGACCCGTTGCTATGATGACATAAGTTTGCGAAGGAATGAATATATCACCCAAGCCCAACACAGTTTTGCATAATCTGAGACTAACATCCTGCTGCTCTGTATTATACATCCATTCATCCCTGCCATGTTCCCCATCCCATCCACACGTCCAGAGTTCACCAAGAGTGCGTGTTTTGTCTTAACTTTCAATCCATTACTCACTAAATAACATAAGAACACTATTATAAAAGAACCAAATGTACGTTAGTTGTAAGTGTTAATGAGTAATTGGCAATGCTATGACATAGTATAGACAGTATATGCTAAACTAATCTGTTGAAACATATCCCCATCATAAATGAGGGGGCATTTGTACAATACTGCTCAGTTAATGCATATAATACCTTACAAATTGGGGATTTTCTGGGAGTCTGGAACAGGCTAATTAAATTAAAACTTCGTTATGGGAAACAAGTTTGGTACTTTTTGTACCAGCTTGCTGAGAAACAAATTCTGAGGAGAAGTTAGGTACCATTACACTCAGTTACAGTTTCAAAGTAAAAACCACAATGTTTTACGTGTCCAGAAATAGTACACTGCTTAGGGGAGGTAGAGAAAATTTGGGGGATATTTCATAATGAATATGAAGTGATTTCATTAAGCAAGATCATCAGAAAAGAAAAGGAACAAAAGTTGTTTGATTACGCAAATGAAATTCTCAATTATCGTGATTGAGTAACAAGTGATATATTCATGCTTGTGAACAGGAGCATGTCAAACTGGACGAGAAAATACCACACATTGACAGTTCAGTATTATGTATGGTCACCCAAGTCTTCCGAAACACACCGACTGTGATGGGACATGGACAGGCTCAGATCCAGCAGTTCTTGTAGGACCCTCTTCATATTAATTTTGAAATATCCCTCAATTTTCGTAAGCAGTGTATATTCGTAAGTAAATAATATTAACTGTGTTTCTGATGGACAGAGACTATAAATCACTCATAGCGAAAGTAAGAAAGTCAACTTTCTGTATTGTGTACACCAGCAGAATTATGGTACTAAGTAGTAATGAGGATCAAGAGTTTATAAAGGTCTATTTAACAATTTATTTTTAAACTCATATTGTTTGAAAAGTAAAGCATCATGGAACCAGTGACACATTTCCAAACGTCTACTTGTTTGCGCATATGGAAACCACTATTAATTTCACCAATACTGCATCTAGGTGTGGTCCTCATCTTGTCCCAGCATATGTTGTCTGTTGTGTAAAATCCAAACCATTTCCAAAGGATCTTTTAGTCATAATGTACTGTCAAGCAAAAATGACGGTGCGTGTCCCAAGAACCCTCCCTGTTCAGGCTATTCAGGGTAACAGGACTGTCCCAGAGAGACTACCAAAAAAAATTTTAAAATGTTAAATTGAGTGCAACATCTATTAAGACAAATAATTTGACTGTCTTGTCGACTTAACCCAACTATTAAGTATGAGAATAGTACAATAAAGATTAAACAAAGACAAAGATATTTCTACATTTTCCCTTTTCTGTATTCAAAGGCATTTCAGGTTTTCATATCAATTAGTGCAACCTGTCAAAGAACTGCCTACTACAAAAACTGTTCTTTGTTTTGGCAATTAGGAAGTAAGCTGTTAATGAGTAATTGGCTCTGCTATGATAGTATAGACAGTATGCTAAACTCATCTCATGATGGATTTGTTGAAACATACCCCCATCGTAAATCAGGGGGCACCTGAACAATACAACTCAATTAATGCAAATAATGCCTTATAAAGTGGGGATTTTCTGAGGGTCTAATTAAATTTACATTATTCCTTATGGGGAAAAAAATAATTTGCGACTCGTTTGTCGACAAGCTGGAACAAACTAACTTAATTAATTAGGAAACTAGGTACTTTTGTTTACAGTTACTGATGGTCTGCTACAAATACTGTTCTTCGTTTTAGCAATTATGAAGTCATTTGTGGAAAATGGATGCAAGAACTTAGAAAGATGGGCTGGTCTCTGATGCTCTAACCACTGTGCTGTGGTTGTTATGGAAAGAAAAAAAAAATGAGAAAAATGTGAGCATGCACTCCTGCCTTAACCATAACAGTAAGAACATATGTTTAAAAAGAAAGGACCATTTACAAGAAGAATAATTACTGCTCTCCAAGATGTGAGCAACAGGTGAATTAATACATTAGTTGTACACCACTTGGAGAAACTTCACCTATCCTAAATTTTTAAAGCTAATCGTTAACCAAAGTTCGGTCTTACACAGCAAATAAAATTGCCTTCGCAGAACAGCAATTACTGCCTTATGTAACACCTGAACTAGCATCTGCTTCCAAGGATATCCTGCTGAGAGCCAACATACATCGGGCAACACTGACTGAATACATGTTTTGTATTAAAATCTATGTTAATAGCTGATATATTCTGAGAACTTCATGTTCCTTCAGTCAGCAGAAAAAAGTCCCCTTGAAAAAAATAGGGTACAATGTTAGATCTAGTAAAATTAACGTTGTGAAGACTTGAGTATAAAATACTTGACTTAACATGAATATTATATTTTATTTAGGTATATAGCATGACGTGCTCAAGGAAAGGTACACCGGTAAATTTGGAAGATTCTGAAATGCATTAAAGCAGTTATGAGAAGTTTTTCAGTAAACAAAGCCAACTTCTGCATAGTTGTGAAGCACAACTGCATAGTGATTTTAAGCTTTTGCATAGCACAATATTTTGTAACAGCAGCAATGATTGTACAAGGTTACTTTCCTAAGCTAAATAAGTTATTTAAAAACTGCAAGATCACTGGAAGATATGGCACAGTCACCTAGTAACTGGCTTGTTACCAGAGCGATCAGACTTTCCTCTTTGAAAGACATCAAAAGCTTTGATGCATGTCGATGCAACTTTTTTTTTTTTAATAAAAAAATTTTAAAAACCTAATCTAAAAGTTAACCTCTCACATGAGCACCAGGAATGTATACAAAATAAACAGAAATCATTGTAGCTTTCCGGGCCTACACACATGCCCTCAACAATACCAGAAAACATGCTTTCTTAGCATCCTCGATGCCAGATTATACACAAGGCTCGAAAGGCCACTTGGATAAGTTGAGTGTAATTGACATAATCTCTCTTTCTTGGACAATGCTTCCTACAGTCAGTGATAAGCCATCAGTCTAAGTCACTTAAAGCTTCTGAAGCCAGTAACAGAACTGACCTTTTTGAAACCATACACCACAAACAGGGAAGTAAACAGCAGTCCTGAAATGTTGCTCTTTTATCTCATATTCCTCTTTTACTGCCAAATGTTTTCAGTTTACAGCAAAATAAAATGATCAGCCTCACTGTTCCAATAATCTGGGAAGGGAGTGAATAAATATATTTACATTGCAGTGCAAAAGTATTACGTGTGTATTGTCTTGCCTCCAAGCGTTTTAGACAGCCATGTAACTACTGCATTTTAGAAACCTTCCACTCTGTAGCTATTGCATTTAAATATATTGCTCACAAATAATAGAGGACAAAAAATAAAATATCCCCTAATTTTTGTGAGCGGTGCATGTTTACCGATACTTGATAAGACAATAAATGACAACCATCCATAAGGAAAGCACTGAGAAAAATGATTACAATATACTCATGTCAATGAAGCTGATAATTTCCTTAAAACTTAATGGGGGGGGGGGGGGTGCTTGTCACCAGGCCTTGATACAGACGCATAAACAACCCCTGCACTTGTTGAAGCCTTGTGGCATTCCATCTGTGACTTAAAAATTAAGAGGATATGACAACCATAGTCTACAGTGCTTATGTTCACTACCATGTGCAGACAGCAAGGATATGAGGTCAGCCGAAAAAGCAATCTGTTCACGCTTGTGGTTCTAGTTCCCAAAAATACAACACAAAAAACCCCATGGTGAAAATGAACCACCAAAGAATAATGTCTTGTATCCTGGGCTCCTTGAAGTAGCTCTCTCCAGAGCTGAAAATGAAGATAAAGCAGGAAAAGGTCATAAAATATTAAATGTTTCTCTTGCACTTTTCACTGCCCACAATATCATTTAGAAACAGAAGAGAAAAAGTGTTCTGCATAAGACAAGGAGGGGCCGGCGATATGAGGAATTCAGATTATCAACAATTACCAAGTCAGAGTTTGTTCATTTATTCTTTAATGTCGCTATCGGAATCAGTGGTCATTTAAGCGACACAAGGTTATATCAGAACTAGGTGCGCGTGTGTGTATACGCCACCGTGCTGACCTCAATCTTAACGGAGATATCATCAGAACTGTCACACTACATTGTTCACTTCTGCTGAAAACAGTGACTTGCCATCCCAAGGACTTTAAACCACCCAGCACTACACTATGTTAGATCAAGTCATGTTATCCCTGAGACGCACACAAATAATCCAATGAGAACCCAGAGTAGGGAGATCTTTGAATACCTCCCTTCCTATTGTTTGGAACACAGTAGCATGACATACTGTATGCAAAAACAAGTTCACATAAAAAAAACATGATCCAAACAGTGACATTTTACCTGAAAGCTATCTAGTTAAAAATTAGTGTTTAAACAGTTTCCATAAATCATCCCTGTTACAAAACCAGTTTTTCCTGATGCAAACAACATGCAGAGACAATGGAAATCTACGATCTAGCCAGACTTCAGAATAATATTTTCTTTCATATAACAGTATTATTGTTTGTTTATTTATTTATATAACATTACTTCAGAATCAATGGCCATTCAGCAGCAAGGTTATAACAACGCCAGTAAAACACTAACAAGGGGCAATTTAGAGCAATCACAAGCCTTTGAAATGTGTGAGGAAACCTGGAGCAAACGACATCAAACTCCATACACCATACACAGAGCCCAAAATCAGAATCAAACTAAAAAGCTCTAAATATTTAAGGTAACCATGCCAACCGCTCGGCCGCATGCTGGCCTCTTTTTTTAATGACTAACATAATACTTGTGCATTTTGTTGGGGAGTTTATTTTTAAGTTGTGTGTTTTTTAAAGGTTTTACTAAACATGGTCTCTTATTTCATTCTTTTGAGTTACTACTTCTTAATATGTTAAAATGTTATTTCTTAATATGATTAAAAGCTTAGTATATTTAAAAAAAAAAACAATATAATCAAAGATAATTATTAAAATATCACGAAGTGTGATACTCTGAATACATTAGGAGTTCACTCAGACTATCTGAGTAGCCTTTTGCACTGGGCATATTGTACAGAAGAGATTAATCAATCCTGAAATACTTAAACTACTAAACAACCAAACTAAACACCTCGCTGAGTGGTGCACTGCCAACAATCTCTCCCTCAATGTCAGCAAAATCAAGGAGCTGATTGAATTGAGGCAGGGAACCAGAGGACATGCACCCCTGAGCACCAAGGGGATGACAGTGAAGAGTGTAAGCAGCTTCAACTTCCTTGCAGTCCACATATATCTGAGGATCTCACCTGGTCACCGAACTCAACCCATGTTGTAAGGAAAACACAACAATGCCTCTACTTCCTCAGGCGCCTAAAGAGAGTAAGCCTGCCACAATGGCTCCTCTGCAATTTCTACAGGCCACTGTTGAGAGGATTCTGACCAGCTGCATCACAGTGTGGTACGACAGTGCCACTGCTGCTGAACACAAGACCCTGCAGAGCGTGTTGAAAACTGCTCAGCACATCACCGCATCTGCCCTCACACCCATGCAGGAACGCTACAACAAGAGACGTCCGAGGAAAACTTTCAGCATTTCCTCCGACCCAACTTACCCCAGCCACTTCCTGTTCCAACCCATGCCATCTGGAAGAAGGTTCAGAAACATCAGAGCCAGAAACACCAGACTAAAGAACAGCTTCCTCCATGTTGTTAAACTGGTGACACGAGTCTCATCACCCATTACCTAAACATCACAGACTGTTCACAGACTGTTCCATTCCCTACATATCTGAACAGAGCTTCACAACCGTTCTACCTCCTATCATATGAAACTCACACTGCTAAGAAGCAGTTTGCACATGTGCATACTGATAATCATTCTATTCACTCATTGTATTGTATATAATGTCTATCTATTGTACATTTGTCCATGCACCTTATGTCCTGGCTTGCCTTGTAACTGCACTGGAGATTTAACCTAATAGTGTTTCGTTGTCCTGTACAACCCTGACTCTGTACAATGACAATAATGTTACATTGAATTTCATTAGAGTACAGTCCCAGAAATCTTGAAATGTTTAGCTAAATCATCTTAAAAAACTACAGACAAATTTTACCAGGATGCCCAAACCTGGATAGTGAGCCATTACATGTGTAAAAAAAAAATTAATGACCCAAACATGAACTTTGTACCCACCAATTAAAGGCAAGTATGAATCCAGGTTCATGCTCTCAGCACTGCTGATCTATGCTGACAAACACAAACAATGCTGGCACAGGCACCATGTGACTGACCAGTGCTTTAAGACTCTGCCACAGCTCAACAACACATTGTCTGCCACAAAGTAACAAATTGAGATGACGGTGCACAACAATGGCTGCGTTAATACAGAATCCCTACCAAGAACGAACAGTGAAAACACAATTCTGACTTCAGCTTCTGGTTGTTTATTGGCTGAAATAAAATTTGGCAAACTTTGAATTTATACTCTTAACCAAAACAGTCTTAACCAGTAATTTATACAGATGATAAACACAGGCAGACAAGTGAGAGGCCTGGCACATATTTAAGTGGCAGCACAAATATGAAGAATTTTAAATTCTTAAATTCATTACTGTCTTTCAGTAAAAGGTCCCATTTTAGAGATAAAGACATCACAGACCAAATGAACAACATAACATGATTCAGATTTAACACTCACCAACACATGGCAAATGTCATTATCCATGCAATCTTCTTTCCCAGTCCAGAACCAAAAAGGACCAAAAAACCAGTAAATCACCAACCAAACTGGTTCTCCACAGAGTACTTGCAGACTCAAATATTTTACACTGATTATGAGGCCCCTTGTTATTGATGTATTTAAAAAGATTGTTCAAATCTTATTATCAACAAACACTAGCTTGAAATAATTAGGTATTAAAATTATCTGAATTTATTTCAATGTAATTTCTGTCTTCTCATAAATGTATAAACTGCAAACAGAGCTTAACCTTACTTGCTTATCCAGACTTACAATTGAGGTTGTGTTAAAAGTCTTGCTTAGGGACCCAGCAGTGGCAGCACGGCATGATACCCTAAACCACCAAGCCACCACTGTCCTTGAAGTTACAGGTCTAGCACACTTTGGCTCTGCTTACTGAGCCCTCTGAAATCACTGCTTGTTGACTATAAAGCTATTAAAAAGTGCAAACCTCTACAGAGTTCCGTTTGTTCCAGTTTTAGCCATTTCCTGTTTTTGAATGTGCACTAAAATTGTTTTAAAAAGTCAGTTCTATCTCAAAAGATCTTCATGTTATGCAAGAACCATGCCTAAAGAATGACCAAGTGAAGTAGGCATACTGTTAAACACTCCCTTGAGATTTCAGAGAAAAGACTGCACAAACCAAAACAACCTAATTAAAGCACCCAAGCACACAAGTGCAGTAAACCATCCCATAAATAAAGAATGAGTGGCTTTTCAATCCATTACACATTGCTCCCTCTTATTTTAATAGCCAGGAAAATGTAATGCTCTGCAACTTAACCCCAGACGACACCTGTTGGCACACTAGACAGCAAGTAGCTAAGCTGGATTGTTTTCTCTATAGGAAAATTCAAGACAAATAGCCCAAATCACTTTTCCCTTGTTTCTAGGCATGTGCTCTAGCATACAGACTAACCCAAAGCACTTTGTTTCTCAGAAACCAGCCCGAGAATGAACAAGCTGGCATGACTCCGGGAGAAGGCAGCTTAAACTGACTCAATTGAATGACTAGGGTTCTGTGAGTAATGACTTGCATGTTTCAGCCTTCTTTTGGACAACTTGCAAAATGTGACCCACCCAGGCTGAAGCCTTGTCTAGATCATAGTATGACCACCACCCTCAAGCCACTCATAAAAGGCTAGCTAGTTTTTTTAGATACCAGAGGCTGAATGCCTACATTATGTCAATGGGCACTTTCGGAAGTCAAATCTGGTCCGGCGAGCATTGTGGTCAAGCCTGTTACTCGGTCAGATCACTGAATCACAACTCAAAACCAAAGAATGATTAATATGTTGTACAATACCAGAAAACTTCCCAAACTGCCACAGTTTATTCTCCTGTATAAACTTGTCCTTGTTAATAAGATGTGTTTTCCTAGTATTTTTCAAGACAGAACTCATGTCAAAAGATTACACATAATACCCAACGCAGGAAACTTTTGACATTAGCTCTCCCATTCAGTATGATTCTCTGACAACACAGTGCATGATTCATCCTTTCGACCAAATTACAAAACATTCCCAAAATTGGAGTAATCCGACTCTTTGTACAAACAGTAATAAGTTAACTATAAAAAAAGTGTGAGTACAAGATGTACAATTGTGATATCATTTAGCAAACAGCCTTATAGAGTAAAAGGCTACAATTAAGTCAGAGAATCCTCTATATTATTTTAACACAATTTAGATCAATTCTCCACCACTACACCCAAAGATTTAAAGGATTTACTAACAATAATAAATGGAAGCAACATGAAACCACAAACATTAAGTATTACTCCATACATAAATATTGAATAAAATAACTTTATATATACATACATACATACATACTACACAGTCATCAATAAGACACAGCAATAAACCATTTACGTCTATCAAATAATACATTATAACATCTGTTTTTTTGTTTTTTTTTTAAAAAAGGACAAATTTAATCCTGTGCTACCATTTATTCTCTTTATCCATTACACTGCCAAATCACAGCCAGTCTTCAGCAATTCACCTGGATTTACCTTTAACAGGTGTGGTCCTATGACATGGTTTCCCAAAACATAAATGAGACTATTTGGGTGTGGTAAAAAAACACCATATACAGTTACTTATTTTGTTAAATCAATTCCAACTAAAATATTCTACAGTTACATACAACACAATTATTGTACTAACTTATGGACATGGGTGGCATGATGGGTAGCGCTGCTGCCTCATAACAAAAAAGGTCTCAGGTTCTTTCTATGTGAACTCGGCATGTCCTCCTCGTATCTGTGAGGGCTCCAGGTACTCCAGATTCCTCCCACAGTCCAATGACATGCGTGTTAGGTTAACTGGTATCTCTAAAGTTTGTGTGACTGTGCATCCTACGATGGATTGGCGCCCTGTCTAGGGTTGTTCCTGCTTTTGCGCCCAGAGTTGCCAAATCCAAGTGAATTGAGAGGCAGATAATGGATGGATGGGATATTAAGGACAGTATAAAGCAAACTTAATACTGAAAGACACTTGATCATAATCAATACATACAAAGGATCTACATCACCAAAACACAGACAAAAACTACACCAGTATCAGAAATAACACCAAAACAGAACAGTCGTTTCTATTTAACAGGAGCTCAAACCAGTCACTAACATTTCTCTAATACCAATAATGGCCATAACTGCAAAGGAAAGGCAGATTCTCAAAAAACAAAAATTCTAATTAAATTAAGTAGACAAACAAAACATATACCTAAAATGTTAGAAAATGGTTACGGTTCTTCAGTTATTCTAGAAGTACGTACAGGAACACAAACTGCAGGCCTGTTGAAATACAACACTGCCATTCCTCCCCTGTCAAGTGAAGGTTACAGACTTGACTTCGTGTGCAGAGAGGACAGTAAAATGGAGCAAAATGGCCTTCAATTACCTATAATTTCTTAGAGCACTAGAACTACTGAATACCAAAGGCCTTTAGGATGCATAAACATCCACTGTTTTGCAATGGCAAAGGCTGAGTGATTCAAATAGAAATGAGACATTCATACTTCCCTGTTGGCAAGATTGTTGCATAATAAGCAAAAAAAACCTAAACATGTTTATCTTTTCTTCAACGAGAACTTGCAATATTGCCTGTGGAAATTCATTGTACTGAACTGACATGGGCAGAGTGTGAATTTTGAGTGGAAAGTAAACAATCAGTGTAAATAAACCAATGCAAAACCAAATTAATCAATGTTGAGGCAGATTAGTTGCATTTACATCGAGGTTAAGGAGGACATTTAAATGCACAGGTTATTAATCAGAGTATTTTACAACGGATTTACCATTCTAAGCACTGCACACAGTTAAGCACTAAAAGGTGCTTAAGGGTCTAACCTGGAATTTAAATCATATTTTTATGTTCACTAGTGTAGACTAATTACTGAGCAACAGTCACCCTGAAAGACATAAAGGCTTAGACATATTCAGGCTTCAGTCAAATGATAGAACTGGACATCAGAAAACAGAATCAGGTCCAGACGGTGTGCAAAGCATACTTTTGCTGAACTTTGTGGTCACAGCTGAGGTTACCATACAGTAAGTTTTATACACCAAGGTTTCCCTTGGCTGCAGAGTACTTAAGATTGTGATGTATTGGCTTGTAATTTACCCTGTATGTAAATGTGATTAACACCGGCTGTCCTGACTCAGCAGCGTAGAAGCAGTGTTTATAATGACAGAGTAACATTTTCTAATTCTCAAAACATGCCAACTCAATAAAATCCTAGGCCACCTCAAGCTGTCTGTCACTCTCAGAAATTTCTGTAATGGCCAGGCTTGTGCCTGCTGCAAGGGGATTCAGCTGGTGACAGCTTTTGTTCCTTAGAGCTTTTTTTCTTTATGTTCAGCAAAATATGACACTTTAGAGGCTGCAGTCAAATCAGATTTTTTTTTTAATTGTTACCACTCCTTTTCCTACAGAACAGAGCGGTTCATGTGATGCATCATTTCTGTGATTTGTCACTACGAAATTAAATGCAGCTTAACACAAATCTAAATGTCTGCCAAGTAGAAACTTGCAAATTTGTAAATTATAGCTACTGTGTAAAAACAAATTACATTATCAGCTCAACAACAGTTCTACGCTCAGTAAACTTTCAGCGAAGCAAGGTCTGGTCTGGGTCTCAGGGGAAGGCCTGTACTCTGGAGCCTAACCTGCAATTCACCAGGCCTAGGCACATATGGGACAGGGCACAAGCAGGGGCGTACGATATTTCCAAAAAATTACCGTATATCACAGTATTTTCTGATATTTTGTTGATAATGAATAGATGATACTTTAGCCGTGTAGATCTTGCGTCATTTCATTCAACAGCTGTCCCATCTCTCTAAATTGCCTAAATTATCTTTCACAATGTAACTGATGACCGCATTTGCTCCATCTTGCAATATGAGCTTTTCTTGTCACGAGACACTTTTTGCTGAATGATTTTCTGTTTTTTGTGCTGGTACCTTGACAGGTATACGCCTGTCATATTCTACACAGTGCTTAGTACACATATGGTGAAATAAGTTGTAGGGATGAGCCACATCTATAAATTCAGTCCAACATGATAGACTGTGAGGCTGGTGTCTGTATTTTGTCTCCTGGTGCAGTTTCACTCATTCACATTAGGACTTATTCCTGAAAAGGGTTTAAGGAAAGCCAATGACTATGCAGAAACAACCCTGCCTTGTCCATTATGGGGCGCACACTCATACACTACAGCCACTTTAGAGACACCAATTAGCCTAACATCTTTGGACTGAGAGGAAACTGGAGTTCGCACATTTTTTTCCTTTTTTCTCAAAAAACATACTTTTTTTTTACTCAATCGGGCATTTCTAGGGAAAACTCACTTGATTTGTGGTGCCTATACTAGCACACTCCATGAACTCAACGTGCACGTACAGTAGTCTGTCCTACCTGGCTACATGACGCAATGTATGTGAACTCTTAAGGTGTGTTTTAACTGCGTTCCCCCCCAGAGTGACATACGTGATAATTTCAGCTTGCACACTGTTAAAACAACAATTAAGATAACATGGTAGACGATGCATACGGCACACCCCTAGTTGCATCTGGAATTTGAAGCAGGCCATCAGGAACTGCTGTTTCCAGCAGGTAGATCATATTACCAAGTCACCATATTTCGTCAAACTGTGTTGAAATACAGCCTGTGTGTTCTGAATACAGGGCCTAGACACTTTACAGCATGCTTAATCCAGTTTCTGTTAGTGCAATAAAAACTTGAACACCATGTACCTAATCTACCTAAAACAAAACGGCACGTCCTACTTACTCTCACTACTTCAAGTTAGCAGACAATAAGGGAGATATAAAGCATTTTAAAGCATAAAAGGCGTTTGCCATTTAAGAAAGTAATAAACTGTGGGTGGCCTTTCAAAAACGACACAGCCTGGATAACTTTATTTCACTTACACAAGAACAACCTGCCAACAATCCCAAGTTCTCCTACGATATCAAATTCATACCCATTATTACTTTCTTAAGACCAGAAAATAAAGCTCCTGGAGCTGTAACTCCGTTGCATGTATACTGTAATGGTTGTACTGGTTACATTCCCTTCCATGGCAGACGCAAGCACATCCCGATGTCATATAGCACAGTAATAATAACAGTAGTGTAGTAATAAGCAAGATGTGAACCTCTCAAGCTACAGAAGGCATCACGAAATCATAAACAGAATATGGAATCACCGAAATACAACGTGTATGAGATAATATATCGGTATGATCGAAGGGACATGCGTAACTCACTTTATTCGCTTTCTCTGTTGATAAACAACGGACAGCCAAACATAGCGACATTCTTATCTCAGTTATATACGATATGTTATTTCAACAGCACACGTATGATAAATATACGCAGAACTGACCTGAAACCTACTGATCTTACCTTTAATGGTTACAAAAGCACGTTGTCAAACCTTTGAGGTTTATTTTAAAAAATAGGATATGACCCCAGCTCGTCTAGGAGTAACAAACGTGTCGTCAAGACAAGGCAGAAAGTACGAATTTGGATTTAAAACCCCAATGTACTTACCGAAGGTTGACTGAAGTGGCCCAGCTTCAGTGGCTCCAAACAGGCTTTTGTGTGCAATCCTTAGCAGATCAGTGATAAACTGGAGCTGCACTAGCAAACGGTAGCAGCTATCTATAGTGCACTCGATGCTTAGATTAGTCTGACATGCGAGTGCCAGACATTTTTAGATACAGAAGATGTCACACAGGCTACACACCGTGTGATTCTAATCTAAGATCAGAATACCGACCTATAGGTGAGGGAACCCGAATATCAACCATTAATCCGTTGCACGAAAACGTACAGTAGCTTAAGCTAGATTTCAACCGATAAGTGCACGACCTATAACGTTTATATTAATCACATATAAAGTGATCATAAGAAACATATCCCTGATATCTAACCTGGCTTTCTGGCTTTCACTAGCTGCTTCCTAGAGGAACAGCGGAAATTCCCTTTTATAGCGCAATAACATGCGCGATAAAGCACAGAGATCGTCGACAACGCAGGTTAATATTCTTGAAAGTGTCCTCATGCTATAAAGCCTGGTATAACGCCTTGTAGAATTGGAGAATCAGCTGATGAGTACGATCAGCTGTGAAGACGCCATTTATCTGCTCGTTCCTAGTTGAGCGCTTTATATTGAAAATGAGTCTCAAAACAAACGACACAACAGCGCCCCCGCTGGTCACACGCCGTCAGCTCCCTTTAAAGATGAAGCGTTTTTAAACGAATCCGTCTGTGGGTGGTTTTTAAAAACGTGTCGCATGCAAGTATCAAAGCAAATATCGAGGAATCTGTTTTTTTTTTTTACCGTCTTCTGACATCCAGAAGTATCGTGGAACAATCCCAGAGGCTCGTAAGATTGTTTTAATTATATCAAATTTGTATTTGTGTTTGATTTAATGATGACTACAAATGAGTTTGTGTAGATTTAAAGATGTGATTAAATATTCGTAATAATAATTTGTGTGTTAGCAATGAGGGTTGCTCGGTGGGTAGCACTGCTGCAATGGAGTCTGTCTTCTGTGTATAGTTTCAATGTCCTCCCCGTGTGTGTCTGGGTATACTCTGGGTACTCCGGTTTCCTCCCACAGTCCAAAGACATGCTTGTTAAGTTAATTGGTGTCTCTAAAGTGGCCCTTAGTGTGTGCCTGTGTGTGAGATTGGCGCAACATCTGGGGTTGTTCCTGCCTTTGTGCCCAGAGTTGCTGGGTGGCACTGGCTAGCCCTATTTCTAGTCAAAGACTAGTATAAGATGCACTTTAAATAAATTTAAATAAGGTCAACATTTATGTATTTATTTGTTTATTTTAATGGCATCAATGATAATGCCGATTAAACCTCCTCTATGATGAGGAGGCATACAAGATTAAATTATTCACATTTCCACATGTCATAATTTGCTCTATTCTCATAGCTGATAAGCTCTGCTGTCAGTCTTTGCTTTAATGACAACCAACAATGGCAAAATGTCACCTTCAAATAATTTGCTGACTGTTGAAGAAAATATGTTAATATAAGGGACGATAATAAAGTCTTCCCAAATATGCAAAAGATGTACAAATGTAAGACATTATGTTTTATAAAAATAAACATTTTTAATGAATTCACTTTTTAAAAAAATGAAAATCACTTTTAATCATTTTATTTGAGCAGGGACCCGTCATAATTTTAAATCTGTAAAATACAAATACCTTAAATAAATAGTCACCGGGTATGTTTGAACCAAGTAATTGGCAGTAATTTGCAGTGGCACAGCTTATTTTAAAGGTGGACACATTCCAATAGTAATTCACTATCATGTCCATGTGACGTGGATTTGTAAAATACTTCAATATTTGGTTTGCTGTTTATCAGCATTTTCGTGATGTGAGTTCATTTTCATTGGTGTTCAGAATTGGGGTTTAGTGTTAATATCTTCATATTTTATACGCCTGTAATAAAGGCCAGTATCACCACACAGTTGGTATAGTCGTTATAGTCAAATCCTAGTGGATTTCTCAGGTCTACAACTCTGGCTGGTTATCAGCCTGAGATAGAAAATGCTGGTCATTAACATAAGATACTGTGATAGTTAGTATGCTGGTCATCGGCATGAGATGCTGTGATAGTGAGGATGCTGGTCATCAACATGGATTTCGGGTGTGGTGGGATTCTCCTCTCGTATAAAGGCATGCTCATCGGCTTTACCAGCAACACTGCATTACACATTCTGCTCAATCATGATTATTATAGTGTGTGGGATAGCAGTTAGCTCACTGTTTTGTATGAGTGGTGAACCAAGCCATGGAATTAAAACTTACACTTTGCTGATGGTACACATTACTGGCAGGCATTACTGAGGGAATGAAACAGCATATTTCAGCACATGAGGAGGAAAAAAAGGCAGTAACAACCGAATGGGATAACAGAGGGAACCAAAAAGGTAGGTGTGTCTAATAGAGGGGCCAGGGACCGAACTCCAGCAGCACCTGCTGTGTCTAATCTGTTCAAGTGAAACACACAAACAGTGTCCAAGTAACTTGTATCACCCTTCTTTCCCATTCCGATGCTTGGTTTGTCTACAGGCCTGAATGCATTAAGTTGATAAATTGGCTGATTAGACATTTGTGAGCAGTTGAACAGATGTATCTACTGAAGTGCCCAGTGAGCATCTTATCAGTGAACATTTATTGCAAACATATATATATATATATATGTATATACAAATGGTTCTGAATTTTAAAGTGCATAAAACATGTAAAGTTAATGCATAATTCAGATTGAATCCAAATTAAGTAAAATATAATAATTGTTATTGAGACACCAGTAAAAATATAACAATAATTAATTCAAATAAAATACATTAAGTAGACAAAGTAAAAAAAACCACTAGATTTCACAGTCAGTGCAGGTAGATAATAGTCCACGTTTACCATTCAAGTTTCATATCTGCTTTGCTCCACACATATTTGCCCCCTCTTTTGAAAAACATCTTCTCATCAAATCCACTGAACATGATAGCTTCCTCTACACCAACATCCAGGATGGACTTTGAGGGGTCTTTTCTCCCTTCCCGACAATCCAGAAAACGCATCTGCAATGTCAAACAAAGGTTAAGAAATGGCACGCAGACCAAATTAATGCAGACAGTTGCAATTGTCTTGCTATTTTTTTTTAAATAAAATACATTCGAAAAAATACATTGACATTTAATTGCACTGCATGTATATCATTTTGAATACAAGTGGCTTATCAGAATATTGTTCTTTTTAGATCAAAAGCTTTGTCTGATTCTGTTTATTATTCACCGTTTATCCTTCACTGATTCCTTTTTGCTACTTTAGGATCTCATGCATACCCTGCAAGAAGCTCTAACAGCAATATCTGCAAATATCAGTTCCTCTGTCAAGTTGACATTTTTTCCACAATCATCCAGGGTAATTCTTAGCGTATTTTGTGAAGTCTTTACGTTTTTTTAAGTATCAAATAACAAATTACAAATTCAGTCAATTTAAAGTAAATGTATTTGAAACCCCACAACTGAACCACTGAAGCACATTGTGGACTATGTTTTCAATAACCATAACATTCATTTCATGGCTATTAAGCATAGAGAGTATAATTACTCATCAAACAAATAATAAAGTAGCTTCAGGTAAAGGGGTTTTACTCCTGTCCTCCAAACAGTTGCTAATTGCATGTTTGTTACTTGAAAGTATGTTACTTATATTGAATAAACAATTTTCTTAGTAATATATTGACAACAATGATAATAATACTTACATATTCATCCAAAATCAGGTAGGAGTCTTTCATCTGGAAGGGGAAAAAAAACAAAATCTATGTGAAGAAACTGGACTATTGCCTTTATATATACATGTTCTTACTGTTAACAAATCTTTTACTTGTGTAGTAGAATGTGTTTGTAAGTTTAACACTGCTACAGAGTTGATGTTATTCAATGGTGTTACCTTTTGATTAGACTCTGGGACCAGACAGGCAATGCTTTGGTGGCGATCCAGAAAATCCTGGAACTCCTGATTAGTGATGACAAACTTCTCGGCTTCCCTAAGGCTATGCTCCCCTGTGTTTTCACCCGTGATCAAGAGGCACTGAAACACCTATGGCCCATGGTAAAAAAAAAATCCATCACACAATAATCTTGAATCTTCTTAACTGCAGCATGCTCACAAAAATTAGGGGATACTTCAAAATGAAATATCACATAATAAAATATCCCCTATACATAGCATACATTACAGTAATACACAACAAACACAAAAAATACACTGCTCTACTACTTCCACAGCCCCCACACTCCACCTAGCCCATCACCAGCTCTCAAAAAGATACCAGTTATTAGATTATAATCATAACAAAAGGCCAATAATGAAGTAAGTAAGCACAGACAGACAGACAGACACACACACAGGCAGCACGGTGGGTAACACCGCTGTCACCAGTGCCAGCTCTCAAAAAGATACATTATTAGATTATAATCATAGCAAAAGGCCAATAATGAAGTAAATACGCACAGACAGACAGACAGTCTGTTCTGTGTGGAGCCTGCATGTCCTCCCTGTGTCGGTGTAGGTTTACTCCGGGTGCTCCGGTTTCCTCCCACAGTCCAAAGACACATGTGTTAGGTGAATTGCTGTCTCTAAATTGTCACTGAGTTGTGTATGTGTATGTGACTAGTCTTGAGAGGAACATGTGTATGGATGTAACCTTGTGTGTGTCGCTGGATGGCCAGTGATGCTGAAAAGCGACGTTAAAGAAGCCAAATAAACAAACAAACACACACAAATACAAACATTTACATACATATATTCATATGCATGTAACACAATGCAACATTAAGAACAACAGAATAACCAAGGAAATTACGAATAAGACAATTACACAAATAAAACGCGAAGCAATACCAAAAACAAGAACAGCTTGCTCTTAAGTTAAAACTAAATTAGATCTATTATCTAAAGAAATGGAAGTAAAAAAAAATTTTAAGAGAAAGGAAGGTTATTCAAATCAGATAACATAACATAACATAACATAACATAACATAACATAACATAACATAACATAACATAACATAACATAACATAACAA